>CAUYON010163632.1:0-11535 GCA_963573935.1 Arctocebus calabarensis | reverse complement strand
ACAAAGATGTCTGTTATAACTACTTCTATTTAGCAGTATACTATAGGTATTATGTAGTATAACAAGTCATGAAAAACATGTGAAATTTACTAGGTGTAGAATATAAATGTCTTAATACAATAACTAAGAAAATGCTGTGAAGGCTATGTTAACCAGTTTGATGAAAACATTTCAAATTGTATATAAAACCAGCACATTGTACCCCATGATTGCATTAATGTACACAGCTATGATTTAATAATAAAAAGAGTAAAAATAAATAAATAAATAAATAAATAAAGGATATAAAAATGGAAATAATAAATAAGACTTTCTTTGCACTCAACATCTTTTTTTTTAGGTAATCTTTTTTTGGCTAAAATACTGCATTTACATATTTTTTAGTTTTTTTCTTTTTCAAATTCATGTGAGGGTATAATATTTAGGATACATTGATTTCATTTCCAGGGTAAAGTTCCATTTGTAGAAGCACCCTTCCCCCAGGGGGTGTGTTATACACTCTCACAATGTGCACATTAGGTGAGACTTGCCTCATGCCCTTTCTCCTTCTGCCTATGTAAACTATTAGGATTAATACATGTATTTAGCCAGAATAACTAAAGGTAAATATTTAAAAATCAACTGTACTTTTTGATATGTTAGTAGCAAATGGGTATAAAATAAAATTTGAAATATAATATTATTTACTTTAGTATAAAAACATAGAAATAAATCCAACAAAAGATCTCTCAACAGAAAACTAGCAATTGTTATTGAGAGGAGTTTCAGAATTCCTAAAATAGTTGTAGGCATATACCAAGTTTATGGATTGGGAGACTCAATATTTTAAAGATATTATCTTCCCAGTTGATTCATAAATTCAAAACACTCCAAGTAAAATTTCCAGTAGCATTTTGGAATAGCTCACAACCTGATTTCTAATAGATTAAGAATAGCACTGATAATCTTGAGGACAGAGTTAGATGACCTACAATACTATCAAGAATTATTATAAAGGTACATGTATTACAACAATATAAGTGTTGGTATAAGGACATATAAATAGACCATGGAACCAAGTAGAGACCAAAAATAGATGATGCTGACATGCAGGGATTGGGAGTCATGATAGCTTTTCCAGTAAATGGAGCCAGGCCAATTTGATAACAATATGGGGGAAAAAACCTCACAACTTTGACCTCTGGCTCATTATACTCGAAAATCATTTCCTGGCCAAGTGCAGTGGCTAGCACTCTGGGAGGCAGAGGTTGCTTGAGCTCAGGAGTTCAAGACCAGCCTGAGCAAGAGCGAGACCCAGTCTCTACTAAAAACAGAAAAACTTAGCTGGACATAGGGGCAGACCCCTATAATCCTAGATATTTGAGAGACTTAGGCAAGAGGACTGCTCAAGACCAAGAGTTGAGATTTCTGTGAACTATGATGCCATGGCACTCTACCCAGGGCAACAAAGGTGCTGTCTTTTAAAAAAAAAAAATCAATTCCAGATGAAATTGGAATAGTGGTTACTTTTTGGGAGTGCAATTTCTGGGAAGGGTAAATAGAAATCACACACACCCCCCTCCCCAGAATGCTGGTTATGTTTTATATTTGATTTCCATTGCAGTTAATTAGATATGTTTACTTCATAAATATGCATCAAGCTTACTCTTCAGATCTGTGCACTCTTCCACTTGTATGCTGTACTTCATTAAAAAAAAATGACTAAATCTGTATATTGGGCACATATTTTATTTTTATACATCGCACTTTCCTTTATATATGGGAAATTTTATGAACCATACGTGTTAAGCAGTATAAAGAAAATCATTGTGGGTATGTGATGGTCTGATGTGATGCCATAAATTGGCTGGGTAATGAGCAAGCTGTCCTCTACAGTCTCAGGATAGAAAAATCACTCTTACTTGACTGAAATTTCTAAACTCATCTGGTCATGTCATCTCTCATCTGTAGGCTTTCCATTGCGTACAGGAGAAAATTCAGAACTCCCCAGTAAAGTATACAAAAGCATTCATTTTTAAGTGCAGTCTAACCTCCAAGATGTGTCTGTCCCCTCAAAGTTACACTTCCCTATCCCAGTCCACTCCTCTCCACAGAATGGGCCAGTCATGTGAAAATGCTCTAAGGGTGGTGCATCTTTCCTATCCCCTAGTATGTAATAATGCCACTCCCCTCTACCTCGGCCTATGAGACTCCTACTAGCCCTTTAAAGACCCAATTCATGTTTCTCTTTTTTTCTGAAATCTTCCTTGATACATGCAAGCAAAGCAGAGCCTTCTCTCTTGTATGCTAGCACTTTGCCTTATAGTTGAAATGATTTATGAGTTTTATTTCAAAAGCAATATGCCTAATGAGAATATAATATCCTTAAAAAATAAAACTATTTGTGAAGTTACAGGGTACAAAATCAACATACAAAAATCAATTGCATTTCTATACACTAACAATAAGAAATTAAGAAAACAATGGGGGGAAGGAGATTGGCAGGATCTCACTCAATGTGCACAATGTAAGGGTGTTCAGCACGCCCCCTGGGGGAAGGGCTCAACTACAACTTGATCTTTACCTTAGAATTGAAAACAATGTAACCTAAAAATGTGTACCCTCATATTAATTTGAAATTTAAAAAAAAAAAGATAGAACAAAGAAAACAGTGCCATCTACAGTAGCATCAAAAGGGAAAAACAGGCTCAGCACCTGTGGCTCAAGTGACTAAGGCACCAGCCACATACTCCTGAGCTGGTGGGTTTGGATCCAGCCTGAGCCTGCCAAACAACAATGATGACTGCAACCAAAAAATAGCTGGGCATTGTGGTGGGCGCCTGTAGTCCCACTACTTGGGAGGTGAAGACAGGCGAATCACTTGATCCCAGGAGTTGGAGGTTGCTGTGAGCTGTGATGTCACAGCACTCTACCCAGGGTGACAACTTGAGGCTCTGTCTCAAAAAAAAAGAAAAAGGAAAAAAAATACTTAGAATAAATTTAACCATGGATCTACATACTGAAAACTATAAAACATTGATAAAAGAAATAGGAAAAGGTACAAATAAATGGAAAGATATCCAATGTTCATGAATTAGAAGAATTAATATTGTTAAAATGTCCATACTACCCAAAGCAACTTAGTTTCAATGTAATTCCTGTTGTAATTTTAATGTAAATAAAAAATATAATCCTAAAATTTATATGGAACCATGAAAATCTGCCAATGGCCTAAGCAACATTGAGCAAGAAGAACAAACCTGGAGGCATCACACTTCCTGATTTCAAAATATATTACAAACCTACAGTAATAAAAACAGTAGAGTGCTAGCATAGAAGCAGACATATGGACCAGCGGAACAGAATAGAAAGCCAGAAATAAATACACACATTTGTAGTCGACTTATCTTCAACAAGGGTGCAAAGAGCATTATGGGAAAAGGAAAGTCTCTTCAATAAATGGTTGAAAAAAAAAGGTTAAGGTCTTTTTTGACCACCATTCCTAATCTGTGTTCCCTCCTCTGCCACACGCCTAGAGGTAACCACCACTCTGAATTTTGTGCATATCCCTAGGGACTTTCCCTCTAAGACTGTCTTGAAGCTTTACCTGTGAGCTGCCTATAGAAGTAGATCCTTTCTGTTAACTACTATATGAAATTCCATACTGTGCTACCCCTCATTTTACTAGCAATTATTATACTGATGAATAATTGGGTTGTTTTCAATTTTTTCTTGCCTCATGGTGCTACAATAAACGTAGGTAGCTGCATCTCTGCACACATGTATGAACATTCTGCCAGCTATCTCCCAAATGTCAGAATTTCCAAGTCATAAGATATCTGGCAGTTTAAAAAATAATTCTATCTCAGCTAATTGGCTTCTGAACTATTGTATTCATTTTGTAATCTTAAGCTTCCCACAGGGTCTGTTGTACATATACCGTAATACCTACCAATTCCACTCACTTTAATAAAGTGGCTCAATGAATAGGAAGTGAATCAATGAGTGGACAGAGGAGATACTTTCCAAGTAATAGACTTGACTTAGCTCTTACTAATAAGAGATTTCCTGCCAGAACTTGAAAACTAAGGATCAATTAGAGGGGAAAAAATCTCTGATATAGTCTTAAGTGAAGTGGGCATTAAATGCATGTTAATAAAATGATTTGTAAGGAGATGAAATGACGAGACTATAATTCTTAGGGAGCAATGCTCATGCCACAGTATCTAACAAGACAATGATGCCAGACCCTGACATTGGCAGTGTGACATATAAAAACAACATGTTGTGGTCAGTGAAGCAGGTGCTCAGTGTCCCTGGTTATATAATGGTACTTGGAACACCAATCTGGTCTTTGTGTCTCTAGTGCTGGTCATGATTTCCAAGAACAAATGGACATGATGGGTATTTTCTCAATTGTTTTCTGATTTTTTACCCATCCCTGTTACTTAGTAAACATTAAAAATATATATTACCCATGAGGATGTTGATAGAAGCAGCCCATTCTGCTATAGAAGCTGCCTTCAGGGCTGGGAACAAGCACATGACCAGATTATGCAACATGCCCCAAAAGCACAGCCAGGACATAGGGCCTTGCTTTATTTTTTTCCAAACAAGGGAGTCAGAGTAACATAAAGGTTCAGGTGCCCTGACCTGGGTGTTTGGGAGTCCCACTTACATAGTCACATGAATTTGGCACTATCCAAACCACACTCAGACCTATCTGTGCATTTTGGTTAGATAGTGCTTCATTGTGGGTGTCAGGGGATTGTTCTATGCATTGTAGGATATTTAGCAGCACCCCCTAGCTCTGCCCACTGATTGCTAGTAGCATTCCCTAGTTGTGACAACCAAAAATGTCTCCAGACGTTGCCAAATGTCCCTTGGAGAAAGAACTGCCTTCAGTCAAGCACAACTGCATTAATTCCATTTCCCAATTCTTTACGATTCTTGAATGATTTGTTTAAAAGTTTAACATTATTATTCTAACACAGGCCTAGTATATATTAGTTTACAGGGTCAGTTTTACAATAATTTTCTTAGCAACTATGTAGGATGGCCGGGAGTTTCTCCATGTACAGTAACTGACAGTGTTTGGTTGACAGCTATGTGCCTGAGTGTGTGCTAAGTGCATTACACTTGCTGTGTAAGTGGAGATACATAGAGCAGCCCACTGAGTAGGTACTTCTATTATCCTCATTTTATGTCTGTGATGCTGAGGCACAGAGAGATTAAGCAGCTCGACCCAGGCTATAGAGCTTATAAATAGCAAAGTCAGGATGTAAACCAAGTCAGTCTGACTCCAGAGCCCCACTCCAAACAATTACATAACTTCCGCATTAGAGGCAATTTAAGCAGAAGTATCGCCTTTCCAATCATTAAAAAAATTATTGAACTCGGAAGGTTAAGGCAAGAGAATCATCTAAGCCCAGGAGTTGGAGGTTGCTGTGAGCTGGAGACTCGACAATCTCTGTAGGAAATCTGTAGCTGCTATGCCAGCAAGACAGAACCACATAAATAGGGTTTAACTGAGTGTCTAACAAAGAGAATCTTCACTAAGGTATGCTGGTTAATGGCATTCTACCAAGGGCGATAAAGTGAGACTCAGTCTCTACCAAAAACATAAATAAATAAAAACATTGAACACCTACTTTGAACAAGAGACTCTACTAGGTACTGGATTAAAAAGATTAATCAATTTGGCTTTTTGTTTCACTCCTTAGTGGGAGAGATAGATGAAAAACAAATACTACCAGGCAGTAGGTGCCTAAAAGATGGTAAGTTCAAAGTAGGAAGGCAGACACAGAGAGGACTAACCATCAGAACTAATTCCAAGCATTAACCTTTAAGAGTGCCTGCAGATTCTTGTAGTGAATTTCAGGGTTAAAATACGGGTACCTGGATTTCTAATCAAAGGCTTAGAAACCAGATGTTGCTGGGTATTACCAATCCCTGCAGGGGACTCCACCTCTACCTGAATATATTCTTTTCTATCATAGTGGAAACACAGCTTGAGTTTTATCTAACAATTAGAGTTGCCTGATTGTCAAGTCTCCAATTCTTTGACATGGTGCCTCTTTATTTTTTTTATCAGGAGGTACCTGATAAAACTCTGTATTTTTAAGAAGTTACCACTCCTCAAGAGTCCACTCCAGTAGAGAGAAAAACTTGAACTGTAGGAAGTCTGTAGCTGCTATGCCAGCGAGACAGAATCACCTACATAGGGTTTAACTGAGTGTCTAACAAAGAGACTCTTCACTAAGGTGTGCTGGTTAAAAGAATTAAGAAGGGATAGCACAAATGCCCAGTGGGAGGCTCTTCCCTGGGGCTAGGGGAAGGGATGGTGCTGCTGGAGCTGGGAGCAAGCCAGGTGCCCTAGAGGAAGGACTGGCAGATGGGTTATTGCTGTGGGGTGCACATTAACTGACTGGTCTGTGACAAGACAAGGAGCAGAATGGAGGAACAAACACCTGACTTCTCTCTCTTCCCACTCCGTGTGTGTCTCCTGACTCCACCCTTTTGGCAAACTCCATTAATGGCTATAAAGCTGGGGAACCCTAGTGACCCTGTCTGCAGATGCACCTCCAGGACACAGAACAGGGCAGCCAAGGTTGGAGAACAGACCGCAGGTGTGATCGTGGAGGACCACCAGCAGAAATAGACAGCGTAGGAGAAGGGGGAGCAGGTTCTGCAGTCACAGGAAATATGGCAGATTTTTGCTTTGGTGAGAGAGAAGCAAGATTGAAGAGAGCAATTAGGGGTTGAATGGAGTAAGAATTAGAGAGCGAGACAAACTGGCAGTAAGAAGAAACCAGAGAAACGGAGCTTCTCTGAAGGCTACAGGGCAGTCAGCATTTGACTTGTATGCTCAGGAATGCGTGTCCTGGAAATTCTGGAGCACTGCAGGCTGAGCCGCTCCACATTGGTGGCTGATAAATTGTCTCCACTTGGGACATAGTCAACCATTTTTTCAAGTGGCCTGGAACAAATTCGCCAGGATTAGCACCAACCACAGCCAGATGCTGCTTCATTTTTTTTTAAAAAATAAGTCTCCAGTTTTTGACATGGTCCTCTTTATTTTTTATCAGTATTAAAACTATGTACTAGGTGCGTGCTCTCCAGGCATCTCTCTGTAACATTTCTGCTTTGTGCCTCAACCACAGTCTTCCCTTAGAAACTCAAAAATCAAGAGCTGACTATTGTTCTTCTGTGCTTTCTGCCATCTTACCTCTTCCCTGAGGGAAGAGATAATTGGAGGAAAATCAAGAAGTAAAATAAAATACTACAAACATAAAGCATATCAGTCAGTATGTCAAACTATGTTTTTGTTTATAGCTGTCCTATTAGAGTTGCTACAAAGGTACACGCTGGGAAAGCATCTAGTCCCAAGCCACTGCCCAGGCTTTTTCCAGCCCCACCCCACACTTAGCCGTACAAGACTTCTCCCTCCCCATGCCTGCATCTTGCACCTTTGTTTATAGCATCTGCCCCACCTGGCATCCCTGTCCTTACCTCCCCTATTAAACTTCTACACATCCTTCAATGCCCAATTTGAGTGCCCTTTACCCACAAGGCCTGCCTCCCTCCCTGCAGACAACACAATATGCCTCTATGATTCCTCTTTGTTTTTTGCTCTCAATGGTGCACAAACTCTCCCCGTGGCCCCTGGCTGTGAGGTGAGGCCCATCCTGTGATGGCCTGTCTCTGATGAGGCATTGACTCTTGTGAGAGTGACGGTTTGAGTCCTGTGGTAGCAATGAATAGAAAAAGACTCTGGTGAGCTCCAGTGAAAGGCAATATTTAGTGAATAATTCTGGGACTTCAGAGAATTAACAGAAAACATAAGCCCCCAAGACTCCAGAAGGGTAAGCCCCAGGCTTCTGGCAGCAGAAGTCAGAGGCCTCCTCTCCAGGGCTCCATTGGCAATGTGACTTCTTTCCTTCAGCCCAGGCTGTGTGTCTTTAGTTCCCAGCTTAATGTCCTGGGAAGAAATTTACTAGCCCATTTTTGACCAGGTGTTGATCTAATTGTCCATCATCATAGCCAGGGATGCAGAGTCACAGGATGCAGAGGATGTTTGGGCCACTTCTGTGTACCTGGGGATACAGACCATAGAGGGGGAAGCTTCTGAGACTTCAGCAGCTACTCCAAGATACATCTCCAACAATGTGGTCAATTAATTATGAGTAGAAAAATAATCACAACAAAATCAAAAGGTAAGAATTAAGCCTCACTAGCAATAAGATGGTCATTTGGATCCCAGCTCACTCCTGCATGCAGGCTAGAAGCAGATGTCATGTCTTGCTGGTATTTACCTGTCTACATCAAAGGCTGCTTGCCATGAACACTTGCAACTCTGCCTATGGACATTTCTGTGTGTACAAGAGGAGTTAGTGTCCTCAAAGCAACAATTACCAACAGAGGACGAGGTGGTCAGGAGAACTCTCCTGCTGCCCAAAATTCCACATGGGGGTGGGGGGGTGGTCCAGTTGCCCACAGTGTAACTGACTCTGATTCCGCTCTTTCTTGTCCATCTCTTCCCCATGTCTGCTGGTGTTTCTGGGATCTTCTGGCTAGAAAGGTGCTTATATTCAAACCCTGATCTCCAGGTTAGCTTTGGGGGCACCCAAATCAAGATGAAGGCTATGATGAATTGGCTTTCTCGAGACTACATGATTATTTTTTTCAAAACAAGTACCTTTGGATACAAAACCATTTTCTGGATTTATCCATTAACTTAGGGACAAAGCAAATCTAATGAGAGAAAGTTGAAGTTGAAATAAATAAAACTGTAGGCACAAGTTGATTTATAGTATGTAGTAGAAATGAATGATAAAAGCAGACATTTTTGAAGTTGGAAAGAGCTTGTCCATGATTTAATCTAACTTCCTCATTTTACAGAAATGGAGCTGGAGGTCAGAGTACTACAGCCTTCCTCTGTCAGGCCTGAGTCTCCTCTGGAACCTCCCAGCTCAGTGTCTACCTGCAGCTCCAGACCTTGGGCAGCTTGATGTCAGCATTGCCTGCCCAGGTGCATCCCCATTTCTCATTTCTCTGTGTGTCTCCTCTTCTGGGCATGAAGCCAGGAGCCAATCCTGTTTTTTGGGGTTGTAACAGCTGGGATTAAATGGCATGACTCTAATAAAGGTCCTGGGATTTCAGAGTTAGACTGTTTGGGCATGGTTTCCAAGGGACAGGGGCATATGTCAGCTCCAGCACTACCACCATCCACATCTCCAAAACAGCCTTCTTGCTGTTCTTCCTGTGGTTCCCCAGCCTCCTTTCCCACCTACAGTTCAGATTCCCAAACCCTGACCTCTACCCTAGCCTCTCTCTCTTCACCCCAGTCCAAAGCTTTCAGAAGAAGCTTGCATGTCTTTCTTACAACAGAGCTCCCACAAAGCTTTGATGAGCCATTTAGTAGTAAGTATTTAATCATGTCTTGTGATCACCTCTCTGTGCACTATCCGGCCTGAGGTATGTGCTTTTTACCCTTTCATAACTTGAACAGCACCTTAAGATTTCCTGTCCAGCTCTTATC
The DNA here is from genome assembly GCA_963573935.1 of Arctocebus calabarensis. NCBI lineage: Eukaryota > Metazoa > Chordata > Mammalia > Primates > Lorisidae > Arctocebus > Arctocebus calabarensis. Next base: position 2,015 of record CAUYON010163632.1, on the reverse strand, counting down.
CTCTTATGCATACAAAGCCTAAACATAAATACATATTCTTAAATGATGCTGTCACCTCTCACTCGGAGGAAAAATAAATATGCCAGAAAGCAGTCATAGCTAATTCTGTGGAACAACTGGAACATTTAATGGCTAGCATTTTATTGGCTCCATAATGAAGTTAATGATTTGATTTGATTTATTGAGTAATTTTGTTTGTTATGCTTTGCAGTGTTTCACTTACATGCAGAGAAAGAAGAAATGACAAACGAACTACTACTTCGTTTGTAGTTCTAAGACTCAGGTAGAACTACCTCTTAAGGCAGGATTTCTCTTCCTCAGCACCAGTCATATTTGGAATGAATAATTATTTTGGGGGGTGACTGTCCTGTGCATTGAGGATGTGGAGCAGCATCCCTGATCTCTCCTCAGCAGATCCAGCATCATTCCCTTCAATTTTGAGGGCCAACCAATTTTCAGACATTGCCAAAAGACATTGCCCTTGTAAAGGGCAAAACCATCCTTGTTTGAAAACCACTGTCTTATGGACATATAGTATTGATTATTCTGATGCCAAATCACCAAACAACCTTCTTCTGTTTAATCTCATTTTTTCCTCCAGTAAGACGAAAACCATCATTGAGGGATAACCACTTACTGGCTATCATACATGGCTCTTTAGTAGCATCTGAATCCCCCCAAAAGTGAACACATAGGTGATCTAGTTTGTAAATTGATCTGTTCTTACTTTAGCTTAGGTGAGTCATTCTTCCAGAGAGGAATACACCCTGAGGTGACCTTTCTTTAAAAATTTTCTGAATCCATAAAATTGGGCAAAACTGGTGCCAAGGATATTTGGCTGAAAGGCCTGAGACAGCAACAGCATCTTCCGTCCTGTAAGTAGGAAGAGGATGTGTAGGGAACGATACCAACAATGACTGCAGGGTGTCCCAAAAGTCTACATAGAATTTTGTAAATATTTTTCAAATCAATGTACCTTTAGCTGTAATATCCTTTTTTCTCTATGTATGGTGACTTTTGGGACATCCTGTACGTACATCTAAATTGAAAATTATATGCAATCTATTCTAACTCAACATGTGTGTCTATAAACTAATTAGCTCATCTGAGATTGGTAAACTTGTGATTATCAATCACTGATGACCTCATGATGGGGAAGCTGTATTGGTTCATGTGTGCTATTTCCCAAGGCTGAGAGAGCCAGAAAGGAGAGGGTCAGTGGAATTAAAAGCCACAACAGAAAAGGAAGAGCTCTAGGCTTGGATGTGGGGCTAGAAGGAGCCAGTATCATAACTATTAAATTATAAAATGAAAACTATGGCCACAGGAAGAGAAAAGGCTGAAGACCATCTGAGTAAGGTGAACAGGCAATGTGGTGTCCTCTCATGTGGATCCTGATGAGTGTGAATAATAGTGTTTATAGACTTTTCTATTTTCTTCTATCATGTAAGGATATAAATGAAATTCAAGACATCTCTGGCTCTCAGCATATCATGCCTGAATGACAAGAAAAAGATGCAACATGATGCCATCTGAGCAATTGGTACAGGAAGCATGGACTCAGCACCAAGGAAATCAGGACTTTGGAGGAAAGGAAAGTTCATGCTTCTTCCCAGCACATAGACGTTATGATGCTGACAGCTCCTGGTATTGCCCTCATCTCAGTTTTATTAGGCATCATGACTTTTCTATATTATTATCTACATGGTGACATTCTGTGGTCAAGATAGTGCCACACATTGACCACAGGCACAAAAGAAGAGAGTCAGATGGGTCAGAGAGGGTGTGTATTTCAGATGAAGTGATTGCCATCCATGTCAATATTTATTTATTTATTTATTTATTTTAAAGAATATCATTTTATTTTCTTTAGGTTTTTTTTTATAATTTTATTGAATCATAATTCTGTACATTGGTGCAATCATAGGGCATGATTCATATACATTCAGAAATGTTTTGATCGTACTGTTACAGATAGCCTTCATGGCATTTTCTTGATCACTATATAAAGACAT
>CAUYON010163631.1:0-17357 GCA_963573935.1 Arctocebus calabarensis | reverse complement strand
CCCAGCTACTCGGGAGGCTGAGGCAAGAGAATCGCTTAAGCCCAAGAGCTGGAGGTTGCTGTGAGCAGTGTGACGCCACGGCACTCTACCCAGGGCGATAAAGTGAGACTCTGTCTCTACAAAAAAAAAAAAAAAAAGGGTAGAGGCGAACCTTACTAAATGCAGAATACAAATGTCTTACAACTGAGAAAATGCCAGGAAGGCTATGTTGATCAGTTTGATGAAAATAGTTCAGATTCTATATGAAACCAGCACATTGTACTCCTTGATTGCACTATTGTACACAGCTATGATTTAATAATGAAGACAATTAAAAAAAAAACCTAAAAAAAAAATAAAATAAAATCTTTTGCTCCTGTAAAAAAAAAAAAAAAATAATAACAATCTCTGAGTTCTGTGACACGTGGTTTGGAAAGGATGAGCCATGGTAAACTGATGCAAATACAATGGGGAGAGGAGAGCACAACTGCTTTTGTGATTAAGAGCATGTGTGTTGGGCAGTGCCTGTGGCTCAGTGAGTAGGGCTCCGGCCCCATATACCTAGGGTGGCAGGTTCAAACCTGGCCCTGGCCGAACTGCAACAAAAAAATAGCCGGGCGTTGTGGCGGGTGCCTGTAGTCCCAGTTACTCGGGAGGCCGGGACAATAGAATCGCCTAAGCCCAGGAGCTGGAGGTTGCTGTGAGCCGTGAAGCCATGGCACTTGACCAAGGGCAACAAAGTGAGACTCTGTCTCTAAAAACACAAAACAAAACAAACAAACAAAAAGAGCATGTGTGTTGGTGGTGGGAAGATTTGCATACAAATCCTATCTCTAGCACCTAAGGGTCACATCGAAAAAGTTACCCAAACTCACTGAGCTTGGGTAACTAGAAATGTGTTTGGTTCAAGAAATAACAATAAGAACAACAGAAATCTGTGAGTTAGTCACTGAGGAGCTTATTTTTCTGATATAATAGCAAGTTCAAGGTTGGGCCCTGGGGACCAACACGGCTGTTTGTGGATGTTGTCTAAGTTCAAATTCTGTCTGTCTTTCTGCTTTGACATCCTTAGCCATGGAGGCCTCTGTCTTTATGCTTGTTGTCTTATGGCTGCAAAACGGCTGCCGCACCCCCACCTTTGCATTAGCATTTCAGTTGTGAAGGAGGAAAGGGATATACATTTCGTTTGAGTAGCCAATTCACAGCTTCAGCCAATAGGGGTTCATGAGAGACTCTACCTCAAAGAATTATTTTTGATAATGAAAGTAAGATGCTTATGTAGTACCTTGTACTAATTAGTGCTCAACAAACATCAGTTATTAATATGTGTACAGATAGCCTTGGATTCAGTGAGATACAAAACTAAAAAGACAAAGAATTGCACATTCTTTTTTTTTCTTTTTTTGAGACAGAGTCTCACTATGTCGCTATCAGTAGAGTGCTGGGGCGTCACAGCTCACAGCAACCTCAAACTCTTGGGCTTAAGGGATTCTTTTGCCTCAACCTCCCAAGTAGCTGGGACTACAGGTGCACACCCCAATGCCTGGCTATTTTCTTCTTGTTGTTGTTGTCATTGTTGTTTAGCAGGCCTGGGCTGCATTCAAACTCACCAACCCCTGTGTATGTGGCCAGCACCCTAACTACTGAACTACGCACTGAGCCAAGAATTGCACATTCTTCAGTCAGGTGCCTCTTTCCTCAGTGAGGCTTTTGACAGAAGCATGTCAGACTGTTTGATGCTACCTTCTTTTGCACGGCTCTCTAAGACAGGTAGGTAGGAATGCTGTTTGAGAGCAGACGCTCTAGCAACCAGACAAGCAGGAGGAAAACCAGCATCCGATTGCACCAGGCAGGAAGCTACCATGATGTCTCCTAGAAGAGTCCCGTCTATCTTTGCACAGAGACATGCTATGGGGTTCCTAGACCAGGATTTGCTTAGGAACCAATTTTGAGGACAAAGTTCATCTAACTGCACTAAATTTCTATATCATTCAATGTAGTCAAGATGAGTTAGAGAAATCCCATTCTAAATGTTCTGTTCCACTGTCAGACCAGGGATATAATGATGGATCCTGGCTTCTAGCTTACAAAATATAGTAACTATATGTAGAGATAACATTTTGAAATATCAATTAACAAATGGATATTGAATATTTATCACGAATCCACTATTGTCCCATAGTTATGTAGAGCTGATTAACACTTTTTGAGACATTTTGTGAAATATTGGTATACATATTTATTTATATATATATATACACACACATATACATATCATGCAGGAGAAATTCATTGGCAATTAGAGGGGGAAGAAAGTTATCACAAAAATAAATTGGAGTAAACATCATCACAGGTGGTGAAATCCAGGCCAGGATGAGGGAGAGGAGGACAGTGACATTGATGATACTGGTTAAGTCTTAACACCTATTATGTGCCGGATACTGTTCTAAGTTCTTTACATACCACATGTCATTAATTCTAAATATGCATTTTCCCACGTTTCCTACATTAATAGCTCACTGGGAATGATTGCTTTGTGTCTAGCACCAGCACATTACCCTCACATCATAGCTATGTGGTAGACAATATTATTATTCTCATTCCTGAGAGACGCTGAGATCTGGGGAGCTGAGATTTGAATTCACATTTGTGCTACTCCTGAGCCCAAGCTCTTAAACTATACTTTACGACATTAAAATAAACACTTGTATTTACGCAATAACTTTTGTAAGAAAATTTTAATCCATTTTAAATCTTTTTTGACTATTTATATGAACTGGAGATGTATTGAGCATTGTTCCGCCAAAAGACAAAGTCTGGGCTAAATTGACCCAAGTCCTTTTGTAGTTACTTTTTTTTCACTGTAGAACCTGATAGCCATACCCTTAAAAAAGGAGGAGAGAAAACAATACAGTGATTCATTCCCTGTGCTGGGCTAGCTTCTTTTTCTTTAGTGCTAAGAGAAAAAAGATCTGATGGAGAATCACCAAACTGTTAGACTCTTAGCTCTGCTGATTTCCAACAAAACAATCAAGTGGGCCTCCACATTACCTGATTTATCTCAAGCATCAGCCCATTTTCTCTCTTTCCACTCTCCCCAAACTTGCTTCTCCTCACTCCTCTGCCCCTTTGAATTCCTTGTCCCTACTGTCCTCAGCATGTCCATGGAGTTTTCTGGGGTCTCAAGTTTATTGCCAACCAAGGTCACATTGAAGCCGTGAAGATGTAACATGGAGCGTGAGTCATGTTCCTGTGACAGGGTTTTTGTCATTTTCTAATGGCCTGGATAGCATCATCTTTCTTCATAGCTTTCGTTTTAGGATATTTAAAGAGTAATCTGAGGGCTGGTTCTAGATGAATGAACAAGGAGTTTAGAAGGAGTAGGTGAACTGTCTTGGATAAATTGTTTTTGCCAAAAAGGAGAACTCATGTTCTCTTGTTCTACTGGGTGTTTTTATACAGTGTTGTAAATATGACTGCAAAGTTGTCAATTTCCCACTGAGAGTCAACATCAGAGAACGAGGAAATAATAAAGTGCAAGAGAGAAATATCCAGGTAATTCATCATATCTAAAAATTACTCAGAAAAAGTTTATTAAGTATTAAATTTAAAATAGAGATGGTATAGTACAGTGCCACAAGTTTAATTTTTTTTTAAAAAAAGCAAACTATACTAGAATGTTCTGAGACCCATGATTGTGGATTTGCAACCCTTATATGATTCTGCTGTCAGAGAAAATCGAGATTTTTTTTTTTTTTGAGACAGAGTCTCAAACCATCACCCTGGGTAGAGTGTGGTGACATAACAGCACAGAGCAACCTCAAACACCTGGGATTAAGTGATTCTTTCTCTCTCTTTTTTTTTTTTTTTGTAGAGACAGAGTCTCACTTTGTCACCCTCGGTAGAATGCTGTGGCATCACACAGCTCACAGCAATCTCTGACTCCTGAGCTCAGGCGATTCTCTTGCCTCAGCCTCCCGAGTAGCTGGGACTACAGGTGCCTGCCAAAATGCCCGGCTATTTTTCTGTTTTGCAGTTCTTCCAAGGCCGAGGCTGGGTTTGAACCCGCCACCTTCGGTATATGGGGCCGGCACCCTACTCGCTGAGCCACAGGTGCCGCCCTTTTTTTTTTGCAGTTTTTGGTCAGGGCTGGGTTTGAACCTGCCACCTGTGGCATATGGGGCGGGTGCCCTACTCCTTTGAGGCACAGGCACTGCCTCAAAAATGGAGATTTGACCTCAGTCTCCTTACTGTCTGGTCTGATTAGTGCCAAATCTGCCTTCACTTCCATTATAAACAGAAGGGTTTGGCCCTCATTGTCTAGAGGATTATCACTGGAATCTTTTTTTTTTTTTTGAGATAGAGCCTCAAGCTGACACTCTGGATAGAGTATAGTGGCATCACAGCTCATAGTAACCTCCAATTCCTGGGCTCAAGCGAGTCTCCTGCCTCCGCCTCCCAAGTAGCTGGGACTACAGGCGCCCGCCACAACACCCACCATTTTTTGGTTGCAGCCAGCATTGTTGTTTGGCGGGCCTGGGCTGGATTCGAACCCGTCAGCTCAGTTGCATGTGGCTGGCGCCTTAGCCTGTTGAGCCACAGGCATGGAGCCTATCACTGGAATCTTAAAGATAATTAATTATAAAAGGGGAAGATGAGCACGAATATTTATAGTTATAGTATACCTAGTCTGTGCCAGAAAGTTTTATGTTTTATATATGTAGTTACCTCATTTAATTTTTAATACAAGCCTCATCTTCTTTTTGACAGAGGAGGAAATTTAGGCATAAAATAATTAGTTTACCCCAAATTGTACACCTAGTAAGTGGTAGAGCCAGGATTTTAACCAAAGTTTGTCCAAATCCAAATTGTGTGTTCTTTTTTTCTCTACCCAGTGGTCCCACACCCTGGTGTCAGGTTAGAATCAACTTAAGGAGCTTTTAAAATGATGTTGACAACTTGACTTCTATCCCAAAACAATGAAGTCAGAATCTCTGAGATTGAATCTGGCTTAATTATTTTTTAAAGATCCCCCTATTATTCTCATGTGCAGCCGAGGTTGAAAATCTCTGCTGTCTACTGTTAAATGTCAAGGTTAGAGAATGAACAAATTATTACAGACTAATGTGTGACAACCCAATTGTTTATGATAACAAATAACTTTGACACGTATCAAAAGAGCTTTACTTCCCTTTTTTTTTTTTTCTTCCCATTTTATTTGCTGCTGCTAGAAATGCAATCAGCGTCTTTCTCTCCACCTTGAATCCGGAGTAGGAAATGAGCACAAAGACTTGAACTGTTCTCTCCAAGTTACTTCAGTAGTAAATGAGGAATTTGGCAAGAAAAGAAGAGAATTTTCAGGTTTTGTATATTCCCTGGAGAAGTGTACCTTAAAACTAAAGTAAGATATTATTTCCCCAAAAGGTGAAAAATATCTTCTGCATTTTATTTCAACATTTCTATTTCTGAAAGACTTCACAAAAGCTGAATAAACTATGCCCCAACTTGTACCTAAAATTTACTAAGAAGGAAGAAATAGCTAGGAAGTTCTATCGATTTTGGATGCATAGTGTTGAAGGCTGGTCACAAAAAAGAAAAAGCAAAATTATGCCATGCATGAAGCGTCACGGATAGGGAGGCATTGAAGTTTCTCACGTGTTGACTTTCTTTCTTAGGATCCAAAGGTGTTAGGATTCGAGTGTCAAAGACCCTCATGGGGAGACAGCTCCACAACCTGCAGACATTGGGCCATAAGGGCTTAGACAAGGGCTTACTAAGGGGAAGAGCAGAGACGGGAAGGTCTTTCTGGATGAATAGAGAACACTCGGCAAAAGCATCCTGTCCCTTCCATCCTTGCCCATTAGTCTGCAGGTGCCAAGGAGAGACAGAGGCATCTGGAAGGGCCTTCTGTCTACATGGACTCAAGGCAGTGTCTATGCCTTCTAAAGTAAGGAAATAATCCTTATGAAACGCAGAGGAAGGGGAGAGCTGGACAACAGCAGGCTGGTGCGGAAGGTGCCTGGAGCAGGTGGGGCCTCGTACTTGCCCTCAAATCATGAAAATTGGATCGTCTCCCTTGCCTCCTTTTGTGGCCAAGTCTGTAATCAGCTTAGGATCATGGGACTGCTGTCTTCCCTTGGCTTGGGAGGCATCATGCCAGAGCCTTAGGCAAGAAAGAGCTGATACCCAGGTATGCAAGTGAAATTATAGCCATTCTCCCCTCTTAAGAGTGCAAGGAAAATGTGCCCCACCCCCACTGCTGAGTTTGTGCTCCACATGATAAACTGCCTCCCTCCCTAATATGTCAGTGTTAACACCCCAGTGACTCAAAAGTAACATTTGGTTTCCCAGAGAGAAAATTAGTACCTGTTTGTAAATGTCAAGTAGGTGACAGATCATAAAAACTCGATAAACTGGGCTATGAACATTTTGAATTATGTGTCTGTAATTAGAAAAAAAACACACATACTTTTGGGCAGGGGTAAGAAAACGATGAGTGCCATTTGGTGGCAATACCTACCTGGTGTTTTCCTAACATTTTCCCCACCCTTCAGTTACGTAGTATCTTCCTGGCTTTGGAGTTTTAAAGGCATTGTTCTGAGAGGTACAGGGAGGAAGAGAACCCCAATTTAGTTTGCAGGATTGGGGTGAGATGATGAGGCCATTAGACGCTCGTTCCCACCCGAGTCCCCAGAAGAGAGGGGAAGACAGCAGTGGAGGAGACGCAGCATGTGGTCTGTCCCAGCCAAAGGGCCTAAACAGCTCCCAGAGGTTGGAGTAAATTCTCCGCCACGCCCCCCACCCCCAGCACAGAAGCAGAGAGGGTCTTAGCAGCACAGAGTTGTTGCTTTCCTGGACTGAGTGTGGTTTGGAAGCCAGAAAATGTTCCCTGTGCACCCACAAGAGTGTAAGAAAACTACTGGGCAGGAAATGACCTTGCCCATGAAAATGAGGCTTCCTCCAGACCAAAGTGCAGAAGGAGCAATGCACGCGTTATCTACCCACATAGATGGCGAAATAGATCAATGAGAAGAGATGTCCCAACTTTCTCTCACATGTACCCTCACCCTCTGCCTTTGGCATTCTTGGTATGCAGATATAACTCTTAAACAAAATGGGAACCCTAAATACACTAAGTTTCTTTTGCCTGCAAGAACAAAGACTAGAATAGATTTTGATATATAGAATTAAAAAAAAATTTTGTTATGTTTCTTGAACACCTGAGTCTATGAACTGATGTTAGCATCAGTTGCAGAAATAAGCACAGTCCTTATCACTCTTGCGTTTGAACTGGGAATGAGCCCTACCTGGCCACGGCTCTGCTTTTCCTGCAATGAAAAATGTAACAATAGTGGAATTTGGAGGTCTTTGGATAAAGTTGGAAAAATAAGAAAATCTGGGCCAGGCGTGGTGATTCATGCCTATAATCCCAGCCCTATGTGATGCCAAGGCACACACACACACACACACATGTATTTTTTTTAACTAGCTGGAAAATAAGTAAAAACTAACTGGGAGTAGTGGCATGTGTCTATAGACCTAGCTTCTTGGGAGGTAGGAGGAGTGCCTGAGCCCAGAATTCAAGATTACAGTTAGCTGTGATCAGGCCACTGTTCTGGCCCAGGCAACAGAATAAGACCCTGTCGCTAAACAGAAAAGAAGAAAAGAAAAATAATAAAGTATGTTCTTTACCACTCCACTTTTTTGTACAAAAATTTGAAAACATTTTTACATCGCATAATTTGTTTCTGTCTTATTTATGGTGAAACATCTATAATGGGAATTGTTTTATTTTATTTCGAAAATACTTTCTTCATAATATTTCCACAAAATCTTAAGAATGTTTAGCTTCTTTTTTTCTAAATTCCAGAAAATCATGGCATGGTATTGTTCCTCTGGAAAGTTCCTCATCCAATGCGTGCAGTCTCCCTGTATCCCATTGTTCTAATGCAATGGTTGGGTGGAAGCTGAGTTCAGTGGATAAAAAGCTAGACCAGGACAGTTCTTGGCTCCTTTCTCAGGCCCCTGTGTGAGGTTTCACAAAAGGTAGAGTTTTCAAAGGCAGAACTTCAGGGAGAGCATTTGTGTTCAGGCTTCACAATGGCAATTCTTTCCTGAGTTGTCACCTGTAATATGTCTCTTACCATGTTTCCTGGTTCAATGAATGATTCCTCTAAATTTTATCCTTTTCTGGCCCAATTTCCTTGGTTCCTTTGATGTCTAAATTTTCCTGCCAAGAGGCAAATTCCCACAGCTTCAAATCAATAGCTCAAATTTCTACAACAGACACTTGCACAAAATATAGGGTGCCCACAGGTCCTCGGGTTGCTGTCTGCTAGTTGTCTAAAAAGTCAGTATCACAGACCAGTTAATAGCAGACAGTCTTGGGTATAAAAACTAGCTCAGGACTTCTAATTGTATGACTTTTCACAATGTATATGATGACTTCTAAGTTTTCTCATCAGTAAGTGTGAATTATAACAATATCCTTAGCAAAGTATCTCTAGAATGGAAGAAAAAGTATCCAATGTATACACCCCTAATATGAGACAAATGCTTTATCGTTCAAGTGAAGGCTACAACCCATTTATCGCACAGGAAGACAGGGAAAGGGGAGAGGGAGGGAAGGGGAGGGAGAGGGTGGGGGGAGATGGGACAAAGGGTGAGATCACACGTGTGGTACATATTCGAAGGGTCAGGAGAAAACTTCTAAATACAGATCAAAAATGTTTTCACATAGCAAATGAGAAAATCTCATGAATGTTATGTCAATCAGGTTGATAAAAATATCTCAGATTGTATGTGAAGTCCGCACACTGTACCCCATGATTGAACTAATGTACACAGCTATGATTCAATAAAAAAAAAAATAAATCTCATAGGTAGCAACTCTGAGAAAGAATACATAGTACCTTGTGGTTGAGCTAAAATTTCCTAGATCTTCAGATAAGGGGCAGAGCCTCCGAGAGATGCAATGTAGATGCAAGAAGCATATGTCCTGCACAAAAGGGCAGCTTTTGGGGCGATTGCTGTGCATAGGCCCTCTGGATAACTATCTTAAAGTATGTGAAAGTAGTGTAGTTGCAGATGAAATAGTTTTGGTTTCCTCCAGTCTCCTAAATAAAACGTTATTTTGAGAATGTTTCATATATTACACGAGGAATGATAGCTATGTAGAGATTTGGGTTAGGGGTTGCAAGGTTAGAGAATAGCAAAGAGGAAGGAAACAAAAACATACATAGATTTGAATAAACAACTCATATCTTCTTGAATCAGTCTCAGTCCTGGGAAAAGGTCAGCTGAGCTAAACCGTTGGGCCTCTTTGCAGGCGATGGCATTGCAGATAGCCTCTCAAAGCTGAGACTCTATATATGGGGAAGTTAAATTGATCTTTAATAAGAGGCATTTCTATGGAAACAGATAAAAAAAAAACGAAAAGGTTAATGTCTGGAGAAGTCTATAAACCATTTGTCTAGAATCTGAAGCATCTTCAGTTGGAGTGGGCAGGCAGTGACAATCTGGCAGATATTCCCAGATTGCAGTTTGAGTTGGGTGTTCTAGTCAACTTTCTGAGTCCTTTATATATCAAAAGGCATGAAGGCCGTTTATATACAAGTTGCTGTAGTGACTTTTCCCTAGGTTTATGTAAAATTGTCTAGTTTTTATATGCAGGGCTTAAAGAAAAGTATAGTTCTAATTTCTAGTGATTTTAAGTCTGGAGGGTAGGAGGAAAGTTGGAAACACTAGGCTAGAGAGTCACAGCGAGGTCTTGGAGGGAACTAAAATTTTAGGATTCAGTCTAGATTGTAGGCAAATAATAAAATCTCAAAAATGAGGAAACAAGAAAGACTCAATGAGATAATAACAGATATACCATAGGTTTTCTTTTGAAACATAATTTTCTTTTTTTGCTTCTATAGTCCCCTATTGCTACCAAAGATATGTCATACTAAGACCAATGTATTTATATAATAAATTTTAGTCTTGTTATACATGGATTGATTATTTGGATGAAGTTCAGCAAGGATAGCAATTAGCCAGATATGCTATTTTTAAGTTAATGTTGCTGGAATGTTTTCATAAGGAATTTTGGATTAGACTTTTTTTTTTTTTGCAGTTTTTGGCCGGGGCTGGGTTTGAACCCACCACCTCTGGCATATGGGGCTGGTGCCCTACTCCTTTGAGCCACAGGCGCCACCTGGATTAGACTTTTTAAAATCTCTTGAGACTTAGGAGCCAAGCCAAAGAATGCCTCTAATACTTGTGTGAATTGAGTGAATTTCTTTCTTCTTAATGTCCCCCAAATAGTTTCCCGGGCTTGTCAGAAAGTGGCAGTCTTTACTGACTGCAAAGGCAGGAGTCTCGTAAGGGAATCAGGTAGACAAGATGCCAGGCCAGTCTTCTTTTATGTCTGGGCTTTACAAAGTTAATTCTTCCAAGGCTTGACTAGGACTAATAGGCAAAGCCCCAGGAAAGTAACAAGTTGTATCTTGTTACAAAACAAAATAGAATCTTATTGAACTTATGCAAATAACTATATTGCCATAAAATAAAAATACTCATGAATAGTTTTTGAATTCTGAAGGGATCAGGTAAAGAGAAAGGTAGATTTTTCAATTTTGCCTATAAACCCAGTTTACGGTACCCAACTGTGGTAACCTATAAATAGCTTAAAAGAAAAAATATGATTCTGGAAAACAAATTGTAAGAAGAATCAGCAATATTACAAAGAAAAATGTAATAAAAACCCTTTTAGATCTATATCACTTTAGTTCTATGGAATTCTTGCTCCTCTTGAAGTTAGATTAGTAAATTTATGAATCCAGTTTTTCCCCCTGAATTTTTGAACTTTTTAATCCAGTGCAAAATATGTCTAAAAGTTTGCAGAAATCTACATTAAAGAAATATTTGTTTTAGTCTTTTACATGAACCTTTTTAAGTCTCAGCATCTTAGGTTTTGGAATGAACTTTTAGGGAAAACAAAACAAATCATTGCCATAAAACACTTTACAGTACTGTGGTCAACAAGACTAAAAATGGTTATGGTTATAAAGATGGAACTGACAAGAAAACTTAGTTTTTTTTTTCTGTGTAATCTTAGTTATACATTTATAACTCAAAGAAGGCTAAACATTTCTTTTCTTAACATTCAATAATTATTTATATGATAGGCACTATGCTATTACATTGTCAGTACTATCTAATTCTTCCACTAAACATCATTTCTTATTTCATGATGTTTCTTGTATAATTTAATATATGAAATAAACCTGTTTATTATCTTTCTTTTGGATGTTTCACAATTCTCTACCACATCTCAAAGTTAGATTGAGGTAAAAAAAAAAAGACATGATTTAGAATTTAAAATTTGATTTTGGGAAGCCTGCCAGACGTGTCTAAGGTTTAAAACACTTCCTCAAAATAGGCTCACAGGTCACCGTGATATAATAGTAATTAATTTAGCCAAACTGATAATTGAAAGATTTCAAGAAGCAGAAAATATTATTCTTTCTTAAAGAGGACAGACACAGTTTTCCAATTATTTGAAAGACCCAATAAAGATCACGTGGGACACAGAGAAGCTCTGTCTTTTCTTGTATTTTGCTCAAAAAACAAACCAAAGTCTTACTTGAAAATCCTAATCAAAAGAGAAAATCAAATTATAGCCTTCCATTGGTATATTTTTTATATTAAGGCTCAATTAAAAAAACCCTTATGATAAATTTAATTTTTGTTAGTATAACCATAAATTATTTTGAAATTCTCATTCTTCCCTAACTTTCTATATCCATTTAGTTTTATTTGTATTATTTTTCCCTTCAGTTTGAAACAGTCTTTAAATAACCTCTACATTAGAAAAAAAAATTTTCTCAGCAAACACAAACCTACATTCCTGTGTTCATAAATTTCCTCACCAAAACATATCTTGCTTTTCTTATATGTTTTGCATATGGAGTTACTTCTAGGACTTTTGCAGTTTTAATTATATTAATTTTAATTTTAACTCTTATAATTGTTATTTTTAGTGGAAACCTGGGAAGTAATACTGAACTGTTTTATATCAACCTTCTTTATTGAAGAAAACCATTTTGTAATTATTTAGAAAGATATGTTTTCTCAATTTTTCGCTCCATTAACAGATCTAAATATATTTACCTTTTCAATACCATAAGCAAATGAAATGTTCAAGTATATAAACTTAAGTTTGATAATTAATGTTCCAGTATTTTAACTTATTTGGAAATGACACCGTTTATGATTATCTATTACTTAATTTAACATAACACGACTTTAAGATTTTACAATACTGAAAAGACTTTTGGAAACATGACATAGACACGTCCCTGATGTCTCCTTAGTCATCCTGAGCCTTCAGTACTGTGCGGCATTCAGCACAACTTTGAAGGGCAAGGCCCATCTGGGTCCTGGCTTTACACACCAGTTACACAGCCCAGGACAGAGGCTGGCGCTGTGAAAACGACCCAGGTGCCGCAGCTGCACACATGTTCCAGCCTTTACTATGGCCACCTGTCTAGGCCCTAGATTCCAGAGGCTCTGTTACTGAAAGTTTGATACCGACGATGCATCAGAAGAACAAGAACAAGTGGTTTGAAGAGAAGGAAAGGGAAGTTCATTTAATTTTCTGGAAAATGAGGAGGATGGGACACTCTTGTCTTAAAGTGCAATCATCCTACCTACAAGCAGAAACGCAGAGCTTTTAAAGGGTTTTTTCCCTCTAGTTTCAGGTTATTGCTATTTAAACTACAGCTGACGGTTCAGCTCCATCCCATTTCCCGTGAAGATGATCTTGTGGCCTCTTCCCACACCCTTCCGTTGAGCCATCTTTGCTCTTTTTTCAGGTCTTTGCCTCTGTTATACCCGAGACCAAAGATAAAACCTTGTCGTAATTTGTGGTCAAGGCTTTGGGAGAACCCAGCAATGATCCCTTTTAGCTTTAACTTCTAGACAAATCAAGCAAGTATCAAAAATATTACACAAGAGTTTTGTGATCTTAAAACCTGTAGCAGAGGTAGCAAAACCTGTCTGAATTGTAGACCTGGGTAACAAGGTTGGGCTTATATTTAATATAGGTGATTTGGAAGATATTCTCATTTTAATTCAACAACAATTTTAAAACTAGCTTTGTTTATCAAAATTATCTTAGATCACATAGAACTATCACATACACATAGCACATACAAACATATAGAAATACAAAAACAAAGACAGAAGCAGACCTTATAGATTTCTTTAAGATTCTTCATTTGTTAGCGTCCAAGTAGTTTCTTTTCAGACTGTCGGTCTTCTGATTTCTTGCTTCTTTGCCTTAGTCACCTGCTAGCTAGACAACCCTCAATTTGGGCTGCTCCAAGTTTGACTCAGGTGAAACACGGTAGAAAATTTTTATCTCAAGGACACAGAACTTCATTGTAAACATCATTATTTGCCAGGATAACTATTGGTGAAAGGCCTATAGTTAAGGCAAGATAACCAGGAAAAGTACTTTAAACAAAAATAAAGTTTGCTATGTAAAGTTTTAAGTCAGTATCTTTCTCGTTGTAAACGTTTCTGGTAGTTTAGATATAAGAGGGAGATGCCCTTATAAGTAGAGATTTTCCTTATAGTTTCTCTTACAAAGAGTTGTAAGTGCTAGAAGACCTGTGTAACTAGATAGGTGGCTTTTTAAATTGAGTTTTTGTTTCCTAACTGGATTACTGAATTCATGTCAGATTTTATTAATGAATAGGGCTGAAGCTACTTCTGATCCTTGGGGCTGCATGAGGATGAGATAGGATCCAAAAGGGGTCAGTGGTACCTTGACTCTGTATATTTCAGTAATTTGTAAATGAGTTATTTTAGTAACTCATATCTCAGTAATTTTTCATCCACTGACCACCAAATGGGGGAGGTAGGAGCTTGAAGGGGGAACAGACCAATGAGTAAAGGGAACTAGATGGAGGATCAAAGGTGGCACAGTAGGGCAGAGGTGAAACTGAAAGTTTGGCACTTGTCCCCAGTGTGCATCAGAAGAACTAGGATAAGTCGTTTGAGGAGAAAGAAAGGAAAGTTTACTAATTTGTCAGCAAATGAGAAAGTTGATTGACTCTCAGCTTATAAAGTACCTCCTCTCTTTATGCAGAATTATAGCGCTTTTAAAAGGCATTTTTAGCTTCAGGCTATTGCTATTTAACTATAGTGTCTCAGGCGAAGACAGTCTGGTCTCCTGTGTCCAGACATTTCCATCAAACCATCTGCTCTCTTACAACAAAAAACAAAGAACACTCCCCCTACCCTCTGATTACTAGCCTCCAGGAGGAATATTGGTTTTAATTTAGAAAAGGGTTGAGGGGGTTTTAAAGAGACAGCTCATAAATCCTTTTACCCTTTTCTGCTGTTACCTCTATTACAAAAGCAAATGAAGGAAAGAGTCCTATCAGAGATAGTCTTTTTTAAAGCAAAATTTGCCAACAAGAAAGGAAGTGACAGGACCACCAATACAATTAAAAAGTTGTTTTAGTTCAGTACAAAAGTTCCCATGGGTGAAATAAGATCCAAATGAGAAGAGAGAAATTTTAAAAATATGTAGTCTGAATATCAGCTCTTAAGTAAGCTGACATTTGATCATAGAGCTCTTAAAAAAATCTTTTCAAATCTCTCATTATCAGATTTTAGCCAGGACAAATAGCCAGTGTTCCTGGATTTTGAACACTCCCACCTCCTTTTTCTTTTATGCAAATGTCTACCAAGTGACTCAGAACCCATATCACAGGTCTTTTGTAATTTAGCCAAGGATGCATGAAGCATCTCCAGAGAGGTGCAGAGAAGCAGTCCTTACAAGTTCTAGAAACACTCTGAAAGATAGAAAGTGGAAGCAAAAAAGCTTAGAGATGAACAGGAATAGCTGTCCATGGAAGGGAAAAGCCTGTATAACTTGAATCCTTGGGAAAGTCAAAAGTCACACAAACAGAACTTAAAAAAAAATTCCAAGTAACTCTTATAAAAGTTCATTTTTTTTCTCCTCAGTTAAAGGATTTATGAGGTCTGACAATTAAGTGCATGAGTTCATGAACTCATTCTAGAAAAAGTTCTACGTACCTCATTGCTAAATATCACTATAGCCACTCGCCCTGGGAAGCTGTGCACTGACATCACCAGCGCCTAATCTAACCGTCAAAGCAACTTGGGAGTTCTTTTTCTGGAATGGCCATGAGAGCTGTGGTTGTATGACCTTTCATGTCCTGGATGTCTTTAAAATATCTTCCTTTCAACATTTTCTTTATCTTCTCGTAAAGAAAAATAATCACTAGGGGTCAGTGCAGGCGAGTTGGGAGGAGGGTGTTTCTTTTTCTTTCTTTCTTTTTTTTTTTTGCAGTTTTTGGCCATGGCCGGGTTTGAACCCGCCACCTCCGGCCTATGGAGCCAGTGCCCTACTCCTTTGAGCCATAGCCACCTCCCGAGAGGAAGGTGTTTCAGTACAGCTATTTGTTTACTGACCAAGAATTCGTTCGCAGACAGTGCTGTGGGAGCTGGTACATTCTCATGATGAAGGAGCCATGAGTCGTTGGCTGAAATTTGCAGTTAAAATTTTGCTAATTGTTTCTCTATCACTGTTTACTTGGTCTGCTATGCTTCTCATAGTTAGCCAACAATTTGCAATAGTAATTCCATGAATTTTTGCAATGTTTTTGTCCATTCTCCTCATTACTGGCCACCCTGACTTCTCTTTGTCAGTGATGCCTTCTCTCTCATCAGAAAATTGTTTAATCCCTTAGTACATTTTTTGTTTTCTTTATGGCAGTATTCCCATAAACTTAGACTAACACGTCCCTGATTTCACCTCCCCTCTTGCCAAGTTTAATGTGAAATTTTGTGTTTTTTTATTGCTGTAATTTGAGCTCTGACATTCTCATGATGGCACAAACAATCGTGTATACCACTCAGTGAGATACCAACACGTGTTGACAGGAACATAAGTTTGAGACACTGATACACCAAGGTTATGAAACTTTCCTGAGCTGTTTGTGTACATGGCTGCTAATGTAAGTGCAGGGTGGTAAGTTTGTGAACCTAATTGTCAGACCTACCATGGACTAATATCCACCCTGGGAATGAAACCTGGGTATGGCGTGGAAACACAGAATCCAGCCGCTAGACCACGAGACTACTGTGCTGTGTTTTTGCCAGTCTTGTAGGGTATTCAAAACAGACAGTTTGAATGTAAAAGAGATCTTTACGTGGTTTTAAATCTGATTTTCTATTTTACTTTCATCTTGCCAAAGGTATGTTTTTTTTTTAGACAGAGTCTCACTCTGTCACCCAGGATATGTGCCATGGCATCATACTTCACAGCAACCTCAAACTCTTTGGCTTAAGTGAACCTCTTGCCTGAGCCTCCTGAGTAGCCAGCCACCTGCCACAGCCTCCAGCTAGTTTTTTCTATTTTTAGTAGAGATAGGGGTCTTGCTCTTCCTCAGGCTGGTCTGGAACTACTGAGCTCAAGCAATACACTTGCCTTGGCCTCCCAGAGTGCTAGGATTACAGGTACGAGCCACCACACCCAGCTGCCAAGGGAATTTTTAAGGCTATAATTTTTTTACAGGTACCATAAGATAGCGGGTTAAAACCATGTAACTGGCTCTATTAAGAAATGTCAATGTTTCATATTATTCTTAGTGAAACATCACAGGAATGGAGAAGCAAGAATCTTATGCATTCAACTTTGATTTGAGGACAATAAATGACAATGAATGACACAGTGGGGCATGAGGGAAGGAGAGAGCAGACAGATAAGGAGGGAGGGGGCAAGGGAAAGAAAACCAAAAAAAAAAAAAAAAAGAAAAGAAAATAGTGTCTAACTTTCATATAAATTGGATTCAATTCTGAATAAAGTATATTACTTAAATATTAACTTGTTAATATGTTGTTTAGGATATTGCATCCTCATCTATAAGTGAAACATGTTTGTAATTTCTCTTTATAACAATATATTTTCTCCAATTTCAATATCAGGTGTATCCAGATCAAGTAGAATGATATTGTTTGTTTTGTAAAATCATTGTGGTCTATGAGTTTATGACAGTTTGAACTTTGTTATTTAATTCAATTCATTGCTTAATTCCTATTTTCCTATGAATGATTATACTGTGGTTAATATGTTAGCATAGCAGTATTCCCAGATAGTTTTTTGTTTGTTGGGAGGTTGGGCTTTGGGGGGGCAGAGTTAATACTTCGCATGACATATCTTATCTTAAAAAAAAAAAAGAAATGTCAATGGCCCTTGTATGTAATATCATTCTAATATTTCTATACATGTATTTACTTTAAAAGTTTAGATTCATTATATATATATTTTATATATATTCATTAATTTATAATAA
>CAUYON010163630.1:0-12450 GCA_963573935.1 Arctocebus calabarensis | reverse complement strand
CAGATCATCACACCTTTAAAAAGATGCTGCCACGTGATGAGAGAAGGTTCAAGGCTGTGGACCTCAATAGTGACCTGACAGCCACTGGGGAGGAGTTCACTGCCCTGAAGAGTTTGTGCATATGAAGGAAATTGTGGTTTTGGAAACTCTGGAGGACCTTGACAAGTGTGGGGATGGGTTTGTGGATCAGGATGAGTATCCTGTGGATATGTTTTCCCATGAGGAAAGTGGTCCTGAGCCAGACTGGGTCGTGTCAGAATGGGAGCAGTTTAATGAATTCCGGGATCTGAACAAAGAGGGGAAGCTGGACAAAGATGAGATTCGCACAGGCTGAGGCCAGTCATCTGGTGTATGAGTCAGACAAAAACAAGGATGAGAAACTAACTAAAGAGGAGATATCGCAGAACTGGAACGTGTTTGTTGGAGGCCAAGCTACCAATTATGGGGATGATCTCACAAAAACCCATGATGAACTTTGATGAACAGTCACCATAACATGGCAGACTGTCATAGGCTTTCTTTTATTGTCTTGGATGGTTACTGCAGTTGTCTAATTCACAGCACTTGTGTTCCCCCAAAAGCAAGTTTATGCCTCAGATTGGGGGTATAAAAATTATTTTTCACTCAATATTTACTGGGAAATTGTCACTATTTTTTAGTAAGATTTCTTTCAAAACACATTAAAATCCTGGTAGATGGGAGGTGTCTATGGGGATACACTGCTACAACATGACTTTTTTTTTTTTTTGAGACAGAGCCTCAAGCTGTCACCCTGGGTAGAGTACTGTGGCATCACATCTCACAGCAACCTCCAACTCCTGGGCTCAAGTGATTCTCCTGCCTCCACCTCCCAAGTAGCTGGGACTACAGGCGCCTGCCACAATGTCCTGCTATTTTTTTGTTGTTGTTGCAGCCGACATTGTTGTTTGGCGGGCCTGGGCTGAATTCAAACCCACCAGCTCAGGTGCATGCAGCTGGCGCCTTAGCCGCTTGAGCCACAGGCGCCGAGCCTACAACATCACTTTTTAAGTTTTTCTTTTTCTCCTTAAATTTAAACGAAAGGAGAACAAAACTTGAAAAAGCTCTATTGTTCAGAAGTGGGGGGTAGTATATGAGTGACTGCTATGTATTATTATTATTTTTTTAGACAGAGTCTCAAGCCATTGCCCTGGGTAGAGTGCTCTGTCATCGCAGCTCACAACAACCTCAAACTCTTGGATTCTCTTGCAATTCTCTTGCCTCAGCCTCCCAAGTAGCTGGGACTACAGCCGCTCACCACACCGCCCAACTTTATTTAGAGGCGGAGTCTCACTCTTGCTCAGGCTGCTCTCGAACCTGTGAGCTCAGGCAATCCACCTGTCTCGGCCTCCCAAGTGCTGGGATTACAGGTGTGAGCCACCACACCCAGCCCTGTTCACTTTATTTTTTTATTTTTTATTTTTTGGAGACAGAATCTCACTCAGTTGCTTACACTAGAGTGCGGGGTGTCAGCCTAGGTCACAGCAACCTCAAATTCCTGGGTTCAAGCAATCCTCCTACTGAGTAGACTACAGCTATCTACTGCAATGCCTGGCTTTTGCTTTTGCTCCTTCCTTCCTTCCTTCCTTCCTTCCTTCCTTCCTTCCTTCCTTCCTTCCTTCCTTCCTTCCTTCCTTCCTTCCTTCCTTCCTTTCTCCCTCCCTCCCTCCCTCCCTCTCTCTCTCTTTCTTTCTTTCTTTCTGACAGAGTCTCACTCTGTCACCCTGGGGTTGAGTGCTATCGCATCATAGCTCACAGCAATTTCAAATTCTTGGGCTCAAATGATTCTCTTGCCTCAGCCTTCTGAGTAAGTGGGACTACAGGTACCCATCACAATGGCTGGTTTTTTGTTTTTAGTGGAGATCAGTCTCCGTCATGCTCAGGCTGGTCTCCAACTCCTGAGCTCAAGCAATCCACCCACCTCAGGCTTTCAATGTTCTAGGATTACATGCGGGAACCACCATGCCAGACCCCCAGCTAGATTTAGATACCCTTTAAGGCTAAAGACTGGGGCAGTGACCATAGCTCAGTGGGTAGGGCATCAGCCACATACACTGAGGCTCACAGCTCGAATCCAGCCTGGGCCAGCTAAAAAAACAACAGTAACAACTGCAACAACAACAACAACAAAATAGCCAAGTGTTGTGATAGGCACCTGTAGTCCCAGCTACTTGGGAGGCTGAGGCTTAAGCCCAAGAGTTTGAGGTTGCTGTAAACTGTGATGCCATGGCACTCTATCCAGGGCAATAGCTTGAGACTCTGTCTCAAAATAAATACATAAAATAAAATAAAATAAAATTTCAAAAAAGCTAAAGACTGGCACTCTGCCTTTTAGGATAGTTCTGCTAATTGGGAATAGAATTATCTTGGACTTGTCTTCTGGATATGACATCAAATGTATAAGCAACATAAATGTCTAAGGCATTAGATACCTCAATTACCCTGATTTGATTAATTCACACTGTATGCCTGTATCAAAATATCACATGTACCCTATACAGATATGCAACTACTATATATCCATAATAATACGAAATTTAAAAGTGGGAAGAAGATACATAAGCAGTGAAGAAAAGAACAGAAAAAGGGGACTACATCAAACTTCAAATTTTCTGCACATCAAGAGAAACATGTAATGGAGTAAAATGCCACCAGTAAAATGGGGGATGATATTAGCAAATTATATGTTTGATAGCACTATCAACAATATATAAACAATTCCTGAAACTCAACAATACAAACTTGGCTCAGAACCTGTGGCTCAAGTGGCTAGGGCACTAGCCACATACACTGGAGCTGGGGGGTTTGAATCTAGCCCAGGCCTGCCAAACAACAATGACAACTACAACCAAAAAATAGCTGGGCATTGTGGCAGGCACCTGTAGTCCCAGCTACTTGGGAGGCTGAGGCAAAAGAATCACTTAAGCCCAAGAGTTTGAGGTTGCTGTGAGCTGTAACATAACGGCACTCTGCCCAGGGTGACAACTTGAAACCCTGTCTCAAAAAAAAAAAAAAGAAAGAAAAATTAAAATAGCTTGATTAAAAAATGAACAAAAGATTGAACTGACTTTTCTCCATAGACAATATATGAATGGTCAACAGTTGAAAAAAGCTCAAGATTAGCTTTTAGAGAAATCTAAAGAAAAATTACAATGAGATATCACCTCACATGCATTAGAATGGCTGCTGTCAATAAAATCTGTCAAAGGTGTGGAGAAATTGTAAACTTGGTGACTGTAGGTGGGAAATAATAATGTAGCAACTATGAGAAATATCATAGAGGGTCATCAAAAAATTAAAAATAGAATTCACATATGATACAGCAGTTCCACTGTGGGTATATATCCAAAGTATGCAATGTGGCTCAGTGCCCCTAGCATAGTGGTTACGGTGCCAGCCACATACACCAAGGCTGGCAGGTTTGAACCTAGCCCAGACCAGCTAACCAACAATGACAACTGCAAGAAAAAATAGCCAGGCACTGTGGTGGGCATCGGTAGTCCCAGTTACTGGGAGGCTGAGGCAAAAGAATCCCTTGAGTCCAAGACTTTGAGGTTGTTGTGAGCTATGACGCCATGGCACTCTACCGAGGGCAACACAGTGAGACTCTGTCTCAAAAAATTAAAAAATATGCAATGTAAGACCTCAAAGAGATATTTTCACACTGATATTTTTATGGCATTAATCAAAAAAGTTAAAAGGTAGGGCCAGGCACAGGGGATCACACCTGTAATCCTACCACTCTGGGAAGTGAAAGTGAATGGATTGCTTGAGTTCAGGAGTTCAAGACTAGCCAGAGTAAGAGCGAGACCCCAAGTCTACTAAAAATGGAAAAACTATCTCTACTAAAAATAGAAAAACTAACATTATGGTGGGTGCCTGCAGTCCCAGCTACTCCAGAGGCTAAAGCAAGGCTATTTCGCGAGCCCAAGAGTTTGAGATTGCTGTGAGCTTTGATGATGCCAAAGCACTCTACCCCAGGTGAGAGAGTGAGCCTCTGTCTCAAAAAAAAAAAAAAAGTTCCATGATAGCTATGTTAACCAGTTCGATGAAAATATTTCAAATTGTATATAAAACCAGCACATTGTACCCCATGATTGCATTAATGTACACAGTTATGATTTAATAAAAAAAAGAAAAAAAGTTAAAAGGTAGTCAGTCCAGGTATTTACTGAGTGAGAAACAGTTAAAGAAAATGTGGCATACACATACTACATACGAAGAATTAGCATTGTGCCTTAAGAAGCAAATCTTGTCTCACTGTATAATGCAGATAAACCTTGAGAATATTATGCTAACTAAAATAACTGATAACAAAGTAATGGATAGTGTATAATTCCACTTACATAAGATATCTCAAGCATCAAACTCAAACAAAAAAGAAAGTAGAATGGTATTTGTCAAGGGCTGGAGAGAGAGAAAATGGAGAGTTGTTACTTAATGGGTACTGAGTTTTTGCTTTAAATAATGTAAAAGTTCTAGAGATCTTTTGCATAACAATAAGTAGTGAATATACTTAATACAACTGAAATGTATACTTAAAAATTTTTAAATGGGGTGGCACCTGTAGCTCAGTGGGCAGGGTGCCAGCCCCATATACCTAGGGTAGCGGGTTCAAACCTGGCCCCAGTCAAACTGCAACAAAAAAAATAACTGGGCGGGCGTTGTGGTGGGTGCCTGTAGTCCCAGCTACTTGGGAGGCTGAGGCAAGGGAATCACCTAAGCCCAGGAGTTGGAGGTTGCTGTGAGCTGTGTGACGCCACAGCACTCTACTGTGGGCTATAAGGTGAAACACTGTCTCTACAAAAAAAAAAAAAAATTTTTTTTAATGGGCTGGGCAGTGGCACAGTGTCTCAGGAGTGTAATCCTAGCACTTGGGAAGCCTAGGTGGATGGATTGCCTTAGAACACAAGTTCCAGACCAGCCTGAGCCAGAGTGAGACCTTGTTTCTAAAATTTCCTGGGCTTTGTGTTAGGCGCCTGTAGTCCCAGCAACTTGGGAGGCTAAGGCAAGAGAATCTCGCTTAAGCCCGAAAGTTTGAGGTTGCTGTGAGCTGTGATGCTATGGCACTCTGCCAAGGGTGACAAAGTGAGACTGTCTCAAAAAATTTTTTTTGTTTTAATGGTCAATTATTTTGTTTTTGTTTTGCTGTTAGCACCATAATACACAGCTAATTTTTATATTTTTAGTAGAGACAGGGTCTCACTGTTCGCTCAGGCTGGTTTGGAACTTCTGAGCTCAGATGATCCACCTACCTCTGCCTCCCAAAGTTCTGGGATTACAGGCCTGAGCCACTGCACTGGCCCAATTTTTGGTTTTTAATAATGAAAAAAAATTTTTTTTCAGGGTAACAGAGAGAGATTATTATTTAGGAAGAACAAAGAGAAAGTTTAGAGCACTTCCCAAGAGAGTTGGAAGTGGGTCCCTCTCATGAAGGAGAAAAGGTGAAAGAGATGGAGAATTTTTCAGATGTTAACTAAAAGAGACACACCTTATAAACCTTTCCAAAAATTACCTTCACTTATAAGAAATTCTCTCACACAAAGAAAATATAGATTCATAAGACTATTCAATTATAGATAGCGTAAAACTCCAAGAAAAAGGTCAAGCAGAGTGGCTTAGGTCTGTAAACCCAGCACTCTGGGAAGCCAAGGTGGGTGGATTGTTTGAGTTCAGGAGTTGGAGACCAGACTGAACAAGAGTGATACCCTATCTCTACTAAAAATAGAAAAACTAGCTGGGTATTGTGGCAGGCATCTGTAGTCCCAGCTACTCAGGAGGCTGAGGCAAGAGGATATATTAAGCCCGAGAGTTTTAGGTTGCTATAAGACTCTGTCTCAAAAACAAAAAACAAAAGAAAGATAACTAGCCAAGAAAAGAAATTTACAAGATTAACCACATACAAAGATTGGGTCATAATTACAGAGACAAAGATACACAAATATAATTTAATTAACATTTTAAATAAATCCCACATTAAGTTAAAGTATACATAGGGATACAAATTGTGATACAATATTATAATATGTAAGAAAAACTAAATATACAATAAACTGATGTTAAGGAACCTAATCTAAACATTTCAGAACAAGAATAATAGGGACTTTTTGTTTGTTTTGTGACAGAGTCTTACTATGTCACCCTTGGTAGAGTGCTGTGGTGTCACAGCTCACAGCAACCTCAAATCTGGGCTTAAGCAATTCTTTTGCCTCAGCCCCCCAAGAGGCTGGGACTTCAGTGTATGTGGCTGATGCCCTGAGCTACAAGCACCGAGCCAATAATAGGGACTTTTACCCATAAAAACCTGTACTACACTACGAATCCATGAAGAGAAAATATTTTAATTTATTGGCATGTGGTGTTTGAAAATATAATTTTACAGAAAATGTACAGGAATCATAATAAAAACCTCTAATGAGAATATTTTTATGCAAAAGCACTTTAAAGGCACTCAAAATAATGTTTTATTATGTTAATATATTGATACTATTTCTACACAAAATAAAAACGTTATGATCCAGCCTTCAAAGGGAGAGAAAAACCTTAATAAATTTCTGAATAAAGGAAAAATACAAATTTTGTTAAATATGGTGAGTCATTGATTAAAAAAAATAAACATGGGGTGGTGCCTGTGGCTCAAAGGAGTAGGGTGCCAGCCCCATATGCCAGAGGTGGGGAGTTCAAACCCAGCACTGGCCAAAAACTGCAAAATAAATAAATAAATAAATAAATAAACATGTAAGGGCCAGGTTCAGTGGCTCATACCTGTAATTTTAGAATTCTGGGAGAATGGAGTGGGAGGATTGCTTGAGCTCATGAATTCAAGACCAGCCTGAGTAAGAGCAAGACCCCTTCTCTAAAAAATAGCCAGGAGTAGTGGCAGGGGCCTATAGTCCCAGCTACTTGAGAGGCTGAGCCAAGAGGATTATTCAAGCCTAAAAATTTGAAGTTGCTCTGGCTCCCTGGGCAACAGAATGAGACTCTGTCTCAAAAATAAATAAACAAACAAATAATAAAATAAAATAAACACGGATAAATCATATCACTTAGATGTATGGTGAAGAAGTGAATAGAAACACTACTGATTCCTTTTTGCCTGCTTGAACCCAGGAGTTTGATACTGCTGTGAACTAGGCTGACACCATGGTACTCTAGCCTGGGGAATGAAGTGAGACTTTGTCACAAAAATAAATGAATAAATGAATGAATGAATGAATAAAAAAATAAATAAATACATACATCTAGCCAGGGGATCAAATCTCCAGAGAACAGATCACCTCCAGTGGCACCTCTGCCAGTGGCCTTTTTTTTTAATGCTGGCCACCTATTTGTGCTTGGTCACAGCCTGTATCAAGGCCATTATTTCTAGTGGCATACTTAATATTCTTATTTCCTGTCATCAGGAAACCCCCCTCCTCTTTTCAAAATACTCTATGAGAATACACTGTCACAAAAATATATTTCAAACCCAAAGAAGGGGCAGTCATAAGCTGTTCCTTTAAAGGCCCCATGGAAGGGAATTATCAGTTCGAAGTCTAGGATCCAGGGCGAGAGTCCTTTTAAAACCTCTTAATAGGCTCAGCACCTGTAACTCAAGTGGTTAGGATGCCAGCCACATACACCGAAGCTGGCGGGTTTGAACCCAGACTGGGCCTGCTAAACAACAACGACAACTACACACACACACACAAAAATAGCAGGGCATTCTCGCAGGTGCCTGTAGTCCCAGCTATTTGGGAGGCTGAGGCAAGAGAATGGCTTAAGCCCAAGAGTTTGAGGTTGCTGTGAACTGTGACATCACGGCACTCTACCGAGGGGTGACATAGTAATATTTGAATAATTTATCTCAAATAAATAAATAAATAAAACCTCTTAACAGTCTAGCAGCACCACAAGACCACCCCGTCCCAAGATCTTGCCATTTATTTTATTTTATTGATTGATTGATTGATTGAGACAGAGCCTCAAGCTGTCACCCTGGATAGAGTGCAGTGGCATCACAGCTCACAACAACCTCCAACTCCTGGGCTCAAGCGAGTCTCCTGCCTCCGCCTCCCAAGTAGCTGGGACTACAGGCGTCCACCACAACACCCGGCCATTTTTTTGGTTGCAGCCGTCATTGTTGTTTGGCGGGCCTGGGCTGGATTCGAACCCGCCACTCAGGTGTACGTGGCTGGTGCCTTAGCCGGCTGAGTCATAGGCGCCGAGCCAAATCTTGCCATTTAAATGTAACTGGATATTGTTCAAGTTCCTCTACTTGCTTGCCAGTGGCTGCCTCACTACTGCTTGGCTCCCAGAGCTCCAGGTAGGGCTGGTGCCAGGATTGGGCTGCAGCCAGAAGGAGCCCCGTATACGGCTTCTGTCCACATGGATCAGCACCAATTGAATCCCTCTAATCAATCTTTCCCAATGTTCCTCTGGGGACATTTGGAGGCAGGGGGCTCTAGCCCTCCTCCACCATCTCACTCCTAGACTTAAAAAAAAAAAAATTCTTTCCTAGAGGGCTTCTGCTACCTGGAGTTTTTTGTAACTTGTGAGCAATGTTCTTTTCAAAGACCTTCCTTTTTACAAAACATACACTAGTTGTACATAAATTCTCCCCCGTTTATGAGTATCCTGTGGCCACATTGAGCTTCTGCCAGGAAAAGCCATTTCAAGCTGAGTTATAACCCAGTGGGTGTGGGTCGAATCCTGCCCTTGCCTGCCCCTCTCATGGCAGCAGCAACAGTGGCACATGACAGTTGTCCAGAGTCAGGCTTCACTTTGGGGGCTAGATGCAAGCCTCTGATAGAGCCCCTTAACACCCCAACTATGGTGGGCACTGCAGCCACACCCCAGGGGCCTGTGCACCTCCCCAGCATTCCCCCTTGCACAAATTGGTGGCCATGCTTATTGGTCACCCCCCACTCGGTCCGCTACGGTGGCTGTGGTCCCACATGGTAATTTGTCCCAGATTGAGGAGCCCAGCATCAGACCCAGAACTAGCGTGAACTGTTTAACAATGTACTATGAGTATCCCACTCACTGCCAGTAGAGGTCTCTCTCTCCCACTAACTTTATCCCAGGCCCTTAAGGTAATACTAGGTTATTAACTATCTAACTTCAAATAAATTAGACATTTCCTACCCAATAACCCACTACATATGGGTTCTCTTCCCATTTACCTCACCTTTAACAAAATAATTCCATTTGTAAGACAGTATAATAATTCAAGGTTTCATTTAACAACCACTTCTCACATTCAGCACATGTATTAGATTACAATAAAACCATTCTCCTGAGATACAGGTTCACAGCTATAAGTTGACCACTCAGCCAAAATTCTTTCCAAGAGACTTTTTTAAAAAATAATTTTATTAAATCATAATTGTGTACATTGGTGCAATCATGGGCCACAATGTCCTTACTTCATATACAAACAGAAATACTTTGATCCTACTGTTAAAGATAGCCTTCATGGCATTTTCTTAATCACTATATGAAGACATCGATATTCTACATTTAATAAGTTTCACCAGTATCCTGCTAAGATGCACCGTAGGTGTGATCCCACCAATTGCCCTCCCTCCACTCGTCCTCCCCCCTCCCGTCCCCTCCCTTTTCCTTTTCCCTGTATTCTTGTGCTATAATTGGGTTTTAGCCTTCATATGAGAGCTATAAATTAGCTTCATATTAGGGCTGAGTACATTGGATACTTTTTCTTCCATTCTTGAGATACTTTGCTAAGAAGAATATGTTCCAGCTTAGGAGCAATTCTCAATAGAGCTTCTAAAAGTATTCACATGATACCTTGTACAACAATATAATTGGGCTTCTATGTAACCAGAAACCCACAAAGAGATTTACTGGGTACTTATAAATAAGTTGTTTAAGATGTAGTAGAAATTATCTTAAAAATAAAATATTGTAAAAGTGATCTTTTTTGTATAACTCATTTTATAATGCACTTCTCATGGCAAGATGTTTGATCTTCATGCATCCAGGTGTAGGTCGCCAGTCCAGGTACAGAACCACCAGGACTAGATTGAGGGGCCAGAGGAGAAGGAATCAATGAAAGAACTAAGTATCTATGAAAAATCAGAGCTAATCACACCCCTCTCTCTCTCCCCCACCAAAAAAAAAAAAAAACACAGCTCCTAGCATGGATCCCAAACATAACAAAAATATTGAAATGCCAGATAAAGAATGACAAATGTGGATTATAAAGAAGCTCAACAAAATGCAAGAGAAAATAAACACAAAGAAACTACAAAAGCAATTCAGGAAATTAATGAAAAACTGACTTAATAAATTGAATTATTAAAATCACACACACACTTAACTTCTGGAAATAATAACATAATTTAAGAAAATGCAAAACACAATGGAAAGCCTCAAGAATGGACTAGACCAGAAAGAAAAAAGAATCTTCAAGCTTGAAATCAACGCCTTTGAATAAAGCCTGTCAATCAAAGATAAAGAACAGAGAAGTAAGAGGACTGAACAAGGCCTCCACGAAAGAGAAGGTTATGTGAAGGGATCATGTAGAAGAATCATCGGCATCTCAGAGGTTAAGGAAGAAAAATCACAAGAATTGGACAACATATTTGAAGGAGTAATTGAGAAAACTTACCTGGTATGTCTAGAAAAACCAATGTGGTCATTATGTATACAAAATATAATGGAAAAGGAAGGAATTAAAAAAAAATTATGAAAAATCCTGAATATGTATGCCCCTCATTCAAGTGTGCCCAGATTCATAAATACAACCTTACTAGATCTAAGGAAAGTGACAAGTGGTCACTTTTCATGATTGCCAGAGAATTCAACTTCCCAGTGACAGTAATGAACAGATCCTCCAAGTAGAAAAAAGAGAGAGAGAAACACTAGATATGAATAGGACTGTAGAGAAAATACATCTAACTGACATTGCAGAAATTTCCACCCCAAACTACTGAGTACACATTCTCCTCATCAGCACAAGGAACAGTTTCTAAGATTGATCATATAAAACATGTCTAAAAAATTAAAACATATTAGAAATTATACCATGTATCTTCTCAGACCATAGTGTAATAAAATTAGAACTCAACTCCAATGGAAATGCCAATTCTACACAAAGTCATAGAAGTAAAACAATTTACTGTTGAAAGATTATAGTGTCAAGGGTGTAATAAGGATGCTGCTCCAAAGATTCCTTGAATTAAATGACAAAGGGAGGCAAAGTTATCAATATCTATGATATTTTCAACTATTTGGATGGAGCAAGAAACCCTTACCCTAAGTGAAGTATCTAAAGCAGAAGTGTCCAACCTGCAGCCCACGAGACACATATTGATTTTGTGAGGATTTTTGTTTTTGTTTTCACTTATCTGTGGTGTGAAATACCACAAATAGTTTGCACAGACCTTCTTTTTTCCAACTACCTTTCATTGGTGTTTGCCTATTTAATGTGTGGCCCAAGACAATTCTTATTCTTCCAATATGCAGCATTAAAAAAAAAAAAAAAAAGATTACACACCTGTGAATGGAAAAACAAACACCACATGTACTCTCTATTAAATCAGAACTAACCAATCAGCATTCTTGGGCAAGGATGGAAGCAAAACTCTATGGAAATTAAGCAGGTGGGTGTCAGGAGGTGGGGTCTATGAAATAATACTTAATGGGGCTAATTAATACCCTCTGGGTCAGGTTACACTTATAACCTCAAACAGTACAAAAGCAATCCATGTGACCAAATATTTTTACTTTGTAATATTTTGAAATTAAAAAAAAAGATACTGAAATAATCTTTCTGGAGCCCAACTAAAAAAATCAAAGTACAACCCAGTTATGTAGGTCTCAGCCTTTTTAAACCAATACTCAGTGCTATTGGCCAGGGAACCTCGTTTATTAGTAAAGTAAGCAAAATCACAACATTTTATGTACGCCAAGTTCTCTTTAATAGGTAAACATATCAAATGCAAGCCAATGGCTTTCTTTTAAGGTTTAAGATAATAAATTAACTGTGTATCTCTAACATCGAAATGAGCACACTCAGTCTTCTATTTCCGAATAGAGGAAAAGTCTAGGTGCTGTTACTTCATATCAGACTCTGAAAAGGTTGGGCTTTCAGTCACATGCACATAACAGTTCGTCACACATTATAATTCCCAGACACTCTGTTAAATAATGCCATCCATGTGAATTCAGAAAATTATACCATTTTGAGAAGATAATAAGGTTTACCCAAATTAAAATTCTATGAAAAAGAAGGTATTAAAGCCTTCTATCATAATGAAGGAAACTTTACTCTTTTTTTTTAACAAGTGAACAGTTTATTAAGAATTAAACAAAGGTATGATGTGATACAGTACAAGCAAGACACTCAAGATAGGCATAATAGTACTACTCACACAAAAACTTAAATTTCACCTCAAAAAAAAATCACAAGACAAAAGAGAACACAAT
>CAUYON010163622.1:0-14225 GCA_963573935.1 Arctocebus calabarensis | reverse complement strand
TGGAATGCCGAAGGTGGTGGGTTCAAACCCAGCCTCGGCCGAACTGCAAAACAGAAAAATAGCCGGGAATTGTGGGGGGCGCCTGTGGTCCCAGCTACTTGGGAGGCTGAGGCTAGAGAATCGCCTAAGCCCAGGAGTTGGAGGTTGCTGTGAGCTGTGTGATGCCACGGCACTCTACCGAGGGCAATACAATGAGACTCTGTCTCTACAAAAAAAAAAAAAAATAGAGTGAAAAAAGAATATACTGTCTCTGCTTTTAATTTCTTTCAAAAATTAACTAATGATCTTTAAATACTTCACAGCATACCTAAGATCCTCTCACGGCACACGAGAGTGCCACGGCTCCAGTCCACCTTTATCTTCGTCTGTAACTGATGCTCCTTAAATTCTTGCTGAATGAAGGAGTCTATATTTATTGAATGGTCCATGTGCCAGGCACTCCGAACGCTTTTTATATGGGTTTTCTCCTTTGAGCCTCACAACAATCAAGGAGACTGGTACAGTTATCTCAAGTCATATCTGAAGAACCTGAGGCTCAGAGAGGGGCAGGAACTTGCCAAAGGTCACACAGCCAGGGCATTTGAAGCTAAGCGTATCTGGTTCCACCACAAGCCTTCTGGACCACCACTTGGTGGCCAACAAGTGGCCAAGATTAGAAGAACATCTTCTTCCTAGAACCCAACATAAAGAGGTTCTGGGGGTCAGGACCCCAGAAACATTCACAGGCTCTTGCCTCCCTCTCCTGTTGGGCCCCACACCCAACTGCCCATTTTATTCTGTCTTCTCTCTCCAGATCCACTACTGCTTTCTATCCATCATGATTTCCAAAATCTTTATTTTTGTTTCCACCATAGATGTGAAAAGCTGGCTTGTGATGTTTGGATTTCAGCTTAGCAACATAATTCCTGGCTTCCCGAGAGCCAAAATGTATTTCGTGCCTCCTCCTTATGAACTATCAGAGAGTCAAGCAAGTGAGAATGGACAGGTAAGAAGAGATTGCCAACAACCCAAATAACTCTCATTGGTAGAACCTCATGGGAGCCCTGGGCCTGCCAGTGGAGGAGAACATTGGAGCTGGGTATAAAAGGTGCGGGGAAACATTGGGACTTCCCAGGAAAGCAGATGTCCACGCTGTCATCTGTCTGACGTAGCACATATTTCTTCTCAACCTCAATTATCACCTTAATTGTGGCATCATTATCTCTTCAGCATATACCCTTGAGTCCCTGCTTGATTAACAACAGCACAGAGAAATCTTAACAGGAACCTACCATCTGCACTGCCTATAAGATCATAACCCTTTCAGCTTTTATGGCATGTCATAAAAGCGTGGTTTGCAGTTTCTGTCCCATTAAAGAACATTTTTATGCCCCACATAAAACCTCAGCGCTTTATGGCACAAATGTATACAGATTGAGTTTTCAGAACACAATTTGTGCTTGGGTCTTTCCATGATGACTGCAGGGTGGTCCGTTTCAATCTGGGTGCAGCTGAGACCTCTCCTACAATGGGGTGGGAGGGGCAGGCGTCAGCACTTAGATAACCCCCACTGCAGAAGCGGTGATCAGCACTGTCTGAAAGGTCTCAGCTGCTCTGAATAATTGTCCAGATTGTGAAACTATAGAAGAGGCAAGGAGGAGCTGCTGGGTAATTGAGAACGACATTCTCTCAGTCCTGCCCCTTGGGGACCACTCAGTGGCTGAATAGCCATCATTTCCCTCATTTATCTAAGTGCCGTTACCTCCCAAACACAGCCTCCCCCATTATCCCAGCCTGTCCCCCAACCACCAATTGAGACAAGTTGTAATTTGCAAATGGAGAACTCAAGGCCAAGGAGATAATGGTGATTTCATCCCTGCAGAACCAGGGCTAGGATCCAAAGCCACTGACTCATAGCCCAGGGATATTCCTTCTGGCCCTTAGAGCCTGAATCTCTTGGCCACCTGGTGCTTCTCAGACATTATTAGGCACACAAATCACACCTTGCTAACATGCAGCTTCTGACCCAGTAGTTCTGGAGTAGAGTGAGGCTTGAGATTCTGCTTTTCAAACAGGGAGGATCCCAGTGGCATATTTCAAGTAGCAAGATCTTAGCCCAATGAAGTTAATGAATATCCAGGTCAATGGATAGAAATCTAGGTTACAGAGGTATTTACAGCTGTTCAAATAAACACCCTGCCCTTCAGGTCAGGACAGTCCCAGATCTGAAGGGGGCAAGGCAGCTGCCAAACCCTCATGACACCCAGAGGCACTATTGGTGTCTAACCAGCTAGATGTGAAAAGTGGATAGGCCAGAGCCTCTTTCATCGTCTTTTTAGTTAGTGGCACCATGATGAGGTGGACAGGCCACACCATTAGAACAGTGGTAAGCAGCCAGCAACCATAGTTGCAAAAGGTAGGATTGTATGAGCTCCTATCCATACAGCTAGCTCTTGTAGGAGAGCTCCAGGCAGGTCTCTCTGACTCTTTTTGAATGCACTACCCAGCCCATCTCTGCAGCTGTCTCTGTTTTCTTATGCCCACAGCTCATCACGGGTGTCCAGCAGACAACAGAGAGACATAATCAGGCCTTCCTCGCTCTGGAAGGGCAGGTCATTTCCAAAAAGCTCCACGCCAACATCCGGGAGAAAGCAGGCCACTGGTTCGCCACCACCACGCCTATCATCGGCAAAGGCATCATGTTCGCCATCAAAGAAGGGCGCGTGACCACAGGCGTGTCCAGCATCGCCAGCGAGGACAGCCGCAAGGTGGCGTCGGTGCTGAACAATGCCTACTACCTGGACAAGATGCACTACAGCATTGAGGGCAAGGACACACACTACTTTGTGAAGATCGGCTCGGCCGACGGCGACCTGGTCACCCTGGGCACCACCATCGGCCGCAAGGTGCTAGAGAGCGGGGTGAACGTGACCGTGTCGCAGCCCACGCTGCTGGTCAATGGCAGGACTCGAAGGTTCACGAACATTGAGTTCCAGTACTCCACGCTGCTGCTCAGCATCCGCTACGGCCTCACCCCCGACACCCTGGACGAAGAGAAGGCCCGCGTCCTGGACCAGGCCAGACAGAGGGCCCTGGGCACCGCCTGGGCCAAGGAGCAGCAGAAAGCCAGGGACGGGAGAGAGGGCAGCCGCCTGTGGACTGAGGGCGAGAGGCAGCAGCTTCTGAGCACCGGGCGTGTGCAGGGGTACGAGGGGTACTACGTGCTCCCCGTGGAGCAGTACCCAGAGCTTGCAGACAGTAGCAGCAACATCCAGTTTTTAAGACAGAATGAGATGGGAAAGAGGTAACAAAATAATCTGCTGCCATCCCTTGTCTGGATGGCTCAGCAGGCGTAACTGTTCTCTCCTCTCCTAAGGAGATGAAGATCTAACAGGGGCACTGAGGCTGGGCTGCTTTAGGGTACCAAGTGGCAAGAAGGCTCACATTTTTTGAGTTCAAATGCTACTGTCCAGGCGAAAAAGTCCGTCATCCTGAAGTAGACTAAAGCCCGGCTGAAAAAATTCTGAGGAAAACAAAAAAACGAATGAATGAACAAACACACAAAATGTTCCAAGTTCCCCTAAAAATATGACCCACTTGTTCTGGGTCTGCTACGCAGAAGAGATGCAGAAAATCCCTGAGAGGAACACAAGAACAAAAACAAAAAGCAAACACAAGAAAACAAACACACGGAGGTGAAAAATCACAGCAGTGCAGACGAGAAGGCCTCATATCCAATCACCTCACTCATTCACACGTGAGCGACACGCGACACCGCGAGGGCCGGTGTCACCAGACCAGCTGAGAACAACGATTCAGACTGCTCATTGGACAAAGTTCAGACGTTTTCGTTTTAAGCAAATACAGGTGCATTAAACCACGACTTTGGGGGTGATTTGTGTGTAGCGCCTGGGGAGGGGGGAATAGACGTGGAGGAGTGAGCGCTGGAAATACTTTTTAAAGAAAAGAAAAAAAAAAACAAGAGGAAAAAAAAAGAAATTCTTATCAAAAATCAAAGTGAAATCATACCGTCCAGCACTTAAGTCTCAGGTCCCAACGAAGTCTGGCCTGAGCGAATTTATTTGAGCGCAGAGTGTAAAATTGAATTCAAAAGGGTGGCTATAATCACTACAGATAAATTTCATACTCTTTTGTCTTTGGAGATTCCATTGTGGACAGTAATACGCAGTTACAGGGTGTAGTCTGTTTAGATTCCGTAGTCCGTGGGTATCAGTTGCGGTAGAAGTGCAGCATCGTGACACTCTTGCTAACAGGTACCACTTCCGATCGCCCTGTACATACATAAGCCGCAAGGCACAATCACTGTTTCAGATTTAAAATTATTAGTGTGTTTGTTTGGTCCAGAAACTGAGACAATCACATGACAGTCACCACAAGGAGAGAAAATTCAAAAAAAATAAATAAATAAAAACAAAAAAATTTTAAAAATTAAAAAAAAAGTCTAATAAGAACTTTGGTACAGGAACTTTTTTGTAATATACATGTATGAATTGTTCATCGAGTTTTTATATTAATTTTAATTTGCTGCTAAGCAAAGACTAGGGACAGGCAAAGATAATTTATGGCAAAGTGTTTAAATTGTTTATACATAAATAAAGTCTCTAAAACTCCTGTGGACACTGGTCTTCTGTGGAAATGCTTTGGGATGAGGAAAGGCCGGGGGAAAGGGGAGCTGCCCAGGTGCACAGAGGCTGGGGTAGTTCTTGGGACAGCTAACGGAGCTGCTGTTGGAGGCATCTCAATCCTCTAATAATTCTAGGGCAAGCTCTGCCTACGCCTGCAGCCTCCTCTCCGCATGGGGCAGAGGTTGAGAGCAGAGTCTGGACCTGGTGTGGGTGGGCAGTGAGGACCCTCAGGCCTGCCCACATGTGGGCGGGGCCCTCCAGCCCTCCTGAGACATTCAGCACCCCCCCAGCACATTCAAAGAGGAGCACACTCACTTCATTACAAGGCTTGTGTGTGTGGATCTGTGTGTGCTCCTATTTTCTTCCAGACTAGATTGGTTTTCCCCAAATTTTGCACATTTAGGGCAACCCAGTAAGAATAACAATATTGGTCTACATGAATTTTTGTTTTATATCCCATCCTACAGTTAGAAGAATAACACAGTGTGTCCATAAAGTTCATGTGCAGTTCTAAAATGCACTCTGTGTGCAATAATTTTTTTTTTTTTTTTTTGTAGAGACAGAGTCTCACTTTATCATCCTCAGTAGAGTGCTGTGGCCTCACAGCTCACAGCAACCTCCAACTCCCAGGCTTAGGCGATCCTCTTGCCTCAGCCTCCCAAGTAGCTGGGACTACAGGAGCCCGCCACAACGTCCAGCTATTTTTTTGTTTTGCAGTTTGAGTGGGGCCGGGTTTGAACCCGCCACCCTCGGTATATGGGGCCGGTGCCCTACTCACCGAGCCACAAGCGCCACCCTGCAATAATCTTTTTTTTATTCTAGATTAATACGAGAATACAAACCGTTAGATTACAATGTTTGCATTTGTTAGGTAAGGTCCCTGTTGTAGTTGTGCCCCTCACCCAAGAAGTGTGCCATGTCCTCCACATTGTGCCAATGGAGTAGGAGTGCACCAGTCCCCCAGCTGGAATTAAATTGAGTTTTTCTCCTGTCTGAGCAGATATAAATTCATCTACAGGCTTCATAAATAGTTACGTGAAATATTTTTATTTAATCCTCACCTTTCATTCATTCAACATTTTCTTGAGAGCTTGCCTTGTCCCAGGCCAGAGTGTCACAGCTCACAGCAACCTCAAACTCTTGAGCTCAAGCAATTCTCTTGCCTCAGCCTCCTGAGTAGCTGGGAACACCACAACACCTGGCTATTTTCTTTTTCTTTTTTTTTTTTTTTTTTGGTTGTAGTTGTCATTATTGTTTAGCAAGCCCGGGCCGGGCTCAAACCCACCACCTCTGGTGTATGTGGCTGGCACCCTACTCACTGAGCTACAGGCACCGAGCTTTATTTTTTTGAGTCAGAGCCTCAAGCTGTCACCCTGGGTAGAGTGCCGTGGCATCACAGCTCATAGCAACCTCCAACTACTGGGCTTAAGCAATTCTCCTTCCTCTGTTTTGGTTACAGCCATCATTGTTGTTTGGCAGGCCCAGGCTGGCTTGGAACCCGCCAACTCAGGTGTATGTGGCTGGCGCCTTAGCCACTTGAGCCACGGGCACCAAGTCAACCTTTTTTCTTTTTAAATTGAGACAGAGTCTCATTATGTTGCCCTTGGTAGAGTGCTGTAGTATCATAGCTCACAGCAACCTCAAACTCTTGGGCTCAAGTGATTCTCTTGCCTCAGCTTCCTAGTGCCTGTAGCTTTTTGTTTCTTTGTCGAGCAGGCCCAGGCCAGGTATGAACCCACTAACCCTGGTGCATGTGGCTGGCGCCCTAACCACTGAACTACAGGCGCCCAGTCTGTATCTGAATTCTGATACAGAGTTCTGGAAAGGCAGAACAGCCTAGTGATTAATGAAAATTGTGCACTCTGAAGTCAGCCTGCCTGGGAACCAATCCAATTCAACCACTTACTAGATGTAGGAAACATATTAATTAGGGTAAATACCCATTTGCTGCTTTAAGCGATAGACCCAATGTAAGTTAGCACTAGGAAGGTCAGGGATGAAGATGGCTGCTATGATGAGTACACGAGACAGTGCCTACATCATCGACACACAGTAAGTACTAATAAATGACTATTTGTATTATTTTCAGATCTGTGTCTCAAAGACCTTTCTTTCTTTCTTTCTTTCTTTCTCTCTCTCTCTCTCTCTCTCTCTCTCTCTCTCTCTCTCTCTCTCTTTCTTTCTTTCTTTCCTTTCTTTCTTTCCTTTCTTTCCTTTCTTCCCTTTCTTTCTTCCCTTTCTTTCTTCCCTTTCTTTCTTTTTTTTTTGTAAAGACAGAGTTTCACTTTATTGCCCTGGGTAGAGTGCTGTGGCATCACACAGCTCACAGCAACCTCCAACTCCTGGGCTCAGGCGATTCTCTTGCCTCAGCCTCCCAAATAGCTGGGACTACAGGTGCCCACCACAGCGCCTGGCTAACAAATGGCTTTTTTTTTTGCAGTTTTTGGCCGGGACTGGGTTTGAAGCCGCCACCTCCAGTATATGGGGCTGGCGCCCTACTCCTTTGAGCCACAGAAGCCACCCTAGTTTTTTCTATTTATTTATTTATTTATTTATTTTTGGTAGAGGTGGCTCTTGCTCTTGCTCAGGCTTGTCTCAAACTCTTGAACTCAGGCTATTCACCTGCCTTTTGGCCTCATAGAGTGCTAGGATTACAGGCATGAACCATTGTACCTGGCTGACCACTTTGTTAGTATAAGAATGAATAGGAATTATGTGAGACGTATTAATAGTAAAAATCTTCAAATGTAACTGGGTGTCTTGGGTTTTTATTTTGTCAAATCTGGCAGTCTAGCTGGGACCTGGCCTCCTTGCTGTGTTCCCCATAGCCCTTGGGTTGCTCAGCTTTGTCTCCTGGCAGAAGGCCCTAGACCTCGCATCCCCATCCTGGGCAGAGTAGTTGGATGGGATGGGTGTCCAGCACCAAGGCATTTCCAATGAAACAGCCACAGGCCTATCTTTTTGTTGTTGTTGTTGAAACAGAGTCTTACTATGTCGCCCCTCGGTAGAGTGCCGTGGTGTCACAGCTCACAGCAACCTCAAACTCTTGGGCTTAAGCAATTCTCTTGCCTCAGCCTCCCAAGTAGCTGGGACTACAGGCACCCACCACAATGCCCAGCTATTTTTTGTTGCAGTTGTCATTGTTGTTTAGCAGGCCTAGGCTAGGTTCGAACCCACCAGCCTTGGAATACGTGGCTGATGCCATAAATACTGTGCTATGGGCACCGAGCCAACAGGCCTATCTTGATGCTTCTATTCACAAAGCGTATGCCAGTTACCTTTGTCCACACCCTCCCCAGGAGGGGTCAGAATAGGAGTCAGATCTGATGTGGCAAGTTGCTTGACCTGCTTGAATCTCAGTTTCCCTGGCAGGTTGTTATGAAGGTTGAGGATTTGTTTCCAGTGCACATGTAAAGGTTCGACTTACTGTCTGGCTGTTTATAGATTTGAGGTTGGAGAGGCCCATATGCCCACATGGGTTGAACTTGGGGTCCACAGGAGCCTGGGAACAGCAGGGAGCCAGGCCTTAAAGATGGACAGAGGTTCCATGAGTGCAGGGACAGAGGAAATAAGCAGTAGGCCAGAGCCTGGGTGACGGGAACACAGTGAGGATGGGTAGAGGGGAGGAGCAGAGATAGGGCAGCTGGCCCCAAAGGGAAAGGTTATGGGAGGGGGATGGCTGAGGACAGCCTGGTCCCTGATGGAGAGGTCATGGCTGCCCTTTCCAGGGGCAACCTGGGCTCCTTGCAGCTGGAGGTGCGGCTGCGGGATGAGACAGTGCTACCTTCCAGCTGCTACCAGCCCTTAGTGCAGCTGCTGTGCCACGAGGTGAAGCTGAGCACCCAGGTAAGGGGGATCTGTAGGGAAGTGAGAGGGTCTGGCCATGGAATAACTGTCCTCTTTATCCTTCTAAACCCATTCTACAGTGTAGGAAACTGAGTTCTCAGGATATAAGGAGTTGGCCATTGCCCAGGGTCCCACCCCTGGCCATCCCTTGGGAAAGTGCTCCCTTCTCCTTGGCACTCTAAGGACCTCAGAGTGAAGGTTTGGGTTCCCCTGTGCCTCTCCCAGCCCAGCCTCTCCCTGTCCCCTCCTGCAGGGCCCCAGGCAGCTGATCCCACTCATTGAGGAGGCAACCAGCACCGAGTGCCGCCAAGATGTGGCCACCAACCTGCTCAAGCTCTTCCTGGGGCAGGGGCTGGCCAAAGACTTTCTGGACCTGCTTTTCCAGCTGGAGCTGGGGCGCACCAGTGAGGCCTGGGAGAGGGCCAGTTGGGGGGGGGGGTCGGGAGAGGAGAGCAGGAGTCTGCAGGAGGCAGATGGGAGGAGAGAAACCAACAGTGGCAAGGAGGCCCTTTACTGAAGCGTCAGCTTAGAGTCCCCAGCCCCATGTCCTCTTGCTCCTCCCTATAAAGCCTTCTCCCAGCCCCCTCTGCCCTGGAACCTCTGCTTGTAGGTGAAGCCAACACCCTGTTCCGGAGCAATTCTCTGGCCTCAAAGTCCATGGAGTCTTTTCTAAAGGTGAGGCTGTAAGGCATATTGTCCTTGTTTCATAGATGACGGGACCTGAGTTTCAGAGAAGTCAAGAGATAGTGTTGGTACTGAAACTCAAGTATTCTGTTTCAGTGTCCAGGGCCCTTTAAGGTTAAGAATTTCATTCATTTCATTCATTCATTCATTCATGGAGAAGCAGTGTGTAGAGCTGCCCTGCTTGTGTACCTGGCCCCTTTTGGGCCGATACAGCAGGCCAAAGGTGCAGGGGAAGGTGCGGAGCCAGCAGCTGGGAGAAAGTGGGCAGCTAGGCAAGAACACGACCCATACGGCTTGCGGTGGCCCCTAGGTGGCTGGGATGCGGTACCTGCATGGCATCCTGGGCCCGATCATCGACAAGGTGTTTGAGGAGAAGAAGTACGTGGAGCTAGACCCCAGCAAAGTGGAAGTTAAGGATGTCGGGTGAGGCCGGATAATCCCTGGGGGTGAAGCGGTAGGGGGTGGGTCAGGCCCTGTCCACAAGTGCGTGTATGTGTCTGCCTGGGTTAACCTGTCGCTGCTCTGCTCACCTGTGTGTTGTCTCTGTGTAGTGCCTCCCCGCTCCTAGGTCTGCTGGAGCTCCTTACCGCTCCGCTCTTTGTCGCCCCGCCCCGGCCCACGCAGGTGCTCCGGGCTGCACCGCCCGCAGACTGAAGCCGAGGTACTGGAGCAGAGTGCGCAGACGCTGCGTGCCCACCTGGGGGCGCTATTGAGCGCGCTCACTCGCTCAGTGCGCGCGTGCCCTGCCGTAGTGCGCGCCACCTTCCGCCAGCTTTTCCGGCGCGTGCGCGAGCGCTTCCCGGGAACCCAGCACGAGGTGCGTCCCCTGCAGGAGAGGACAGAGTAGGTGGAGAGGCAGGGGGCAGCGGGCAGAGGGGCAGGGACACAGCCACAGCGGAGGGGGCTGCCGAGCGCCCAGGCTCGGGGGAATCCAGCTCCACGCTCTCCTACACCCCTCTAGAACGTGCCATTTATTGCTGTCACCAGCTTCCTATGCCTTCGGTTCTTCTCTCCCGCTATCATGTCGCCGAAACTCTTCCATCTGCGGGAGCGACATGCGGACGCCCGCACCAGCCGTACCCTGCTCCTACTGGCCAAGGTGCGAGTCTGCTGCGGAAAGGGGCGGGGTGCCTGTCCGGTGTTGCACCAGGGCCCTTGCCTAGACTGCACTGTATTCCCTACTAGCTGCGGGAAGGCTTTGCAGTGAGGCCGCTGATATCCTTACATGCTAATTGCACCTAACAGTTTGCAAAGCTTTCTGTGTTCACCTCACCTGAGCTCCATCCAGGAACAGGCCTACAGGAGTCGGAGGTTGCCCAAGGCTGCACAGCCTTTCATTGGCGAACCAGGGCCTTCCCACCTGTGTCTACTTAGTCCCTGGCTAGGTCACTCACACTCAGTGCAGCAGAGTCTGATACTAAACCTTCAGAGTTAGGGGGATAAGTTGGGCCCACATAGTCTGAATTGTCAGGCCCTCAAAGGCTATGATGGATCCCTGATCCCCCGATGTGTTGGGGTGGGCTGTAAGCAGGACCTCTTTGATCTCTGCCTCCATCTCTGCAGCTGAAGGCTTGCAGGGGTATTGGGGGCATGAAGTAGCCAGGCCTCAGACCTAGCAGAGCCTGGTTCTTCATTCTGTTACACACACACACACCCCTGCCAGGCTGTCCAGAATGTAGGCAACATGGACACGCCAGCTTCTAGGGCCAAGGAGGCTTGGATGGAGCCGCTGCAGCCCACTGTGCGCCAAGGTGTGGTGCAGCTGAAGGACTTCATCACCAAGCTCGTGGACATTGAGGAGAAAGAGGGTGAGCGCCCCTTTGCATGGCCTCACCTACAGCCTCCTGCTCTCCTTTGCTTCCTGCCTAGCCTGTTCTGAGTCTGCTTCCTCACTGGGCTTCCCTTTCCTCTCCCTCCTTGGCCCTCAGCAGAGCTGGACCTTCAGCAGACACTGAGCTTGCAGGCACCACTCGTGAAGGAGGGGCCACTCTTCATCCACAGGACCAAGGGCAAGGGCCCCCTAACGTCCTCCTCCTTCAAGAAGCTCCACTTCTCCCTCACCACTGAGGCCCTCAGCTTTGCCAAGACACCCAGCTCCAAGGTGGGTAAGGAGGGAAGATGGCAAGAGAGGACAAGATGATCCTTGAGATTTCTTCCAGAACTAAGGTTCAGTGCTTCTATACTCCTGCCTCTTCCAAGAAGCCTTCCAGAGTCAGACAAGGAAGCCAGGCTAGACCAGGTTTCCTCTGTCTTTATTGCTTGTCAGCTACCAGGCCACTCAAGACCAAGAAGCATGAGACCTCTCTGCCACAAAGCACATGGGGCAGGCAGTGACTATGGTGTCCAGCCCAGGCTTTTTGGTGAGGTACATGGGAAGTGGAGCAGAGGGGTGCTTCTGGGAGATCAGGGAGGCTGAGAGGGGCCAGGATAGACCTTGAGTCGTGGGGTTCCAGCTCTGGCTTAACCATGTGCATTTAGGAGAAGACACTTTTCTGAGTCTTGGTGTTTTTGTAAGTTTAGGAAGATGCTCCTTATTTAACAGGTTGTTGACAGTTACATGAGATGATGTCTCTAAGGGTCCTAACCTGTGACCTGGCATGGTACAAGGCAGGCAGATTGTATTATTACT
This sequence comes from Arctocebus calabarensis, assembly GCA_963573935.1. Lineage (NCBI taxonomy): Eukaryota > Metazoa > Chordata > Mammalia > Primates > Lorisidae > Arctocebus > Arctocebus calabarensis. The sequence continues at coordinate 2,441 of CAUYON010163622.1, read as the reverse complement.
TTTTGAGACAGAGTCTTACTTTGTCGCTCTCGGTAGAGTCCGTGGTATCACAGTTCACAGCAACCTCAAACTCTTGGGCTTAAGCAATTCTCTTGCCTCAGCCTCCCAAGTAGCTGGGACTATAGGCACCTACCACAATGCCTGGCTATTTTTTGTTGTAGTTGCAGTTGTCATTGTTGTTTTAGCTGGCCTGTGCTGGGTTCGAACCCACCACCCTCAGTGTATGTGGCCAGCGCCCTACCCACTGAGCTATGGGTGCTGCCAGGCAAATGGTATTATTAAAGGTACTATGTCCCTTGGGCCAGTCTCCTGCAAGCTCTGTTCTCCCAAGGGCTAAGGACATGCCTCCTCAACTTGTACCTGTTGATCCTGGGCTAACACCCCTCCCCTGTCATCCAGGGGATGGTCTGCAGGGGTGCCCAGCCCTGAACAGGTGAGAGTGCGGCTAGAGGTAGGGGAAGGAGCTCATCACCACCTATTCTCAAAGGGCCAGCCAAGGGACCCCACCAAGGACTCCTCAGATAATTATTATAATGCATCTCTACCCCTAGGATTGTAGGATTGCTACATGAGCATTATTTAATTCTTGTCCCTGTTTTGTCCATTGTCAACTTGTGATACCCAGTCAAGTGGCCTGTCAGTCAGAGACAGTTGGGGCCACCGTTGCAGCTTCTACCCTGAGCAGGGCATCCCCAGCATGGGGAGCCCGTGTCTCTCCTGAGGACCTCTGCAGCAGTGGAAAGTGTTTGGGATCTTCTGTTAGGCCCATTCTGGAGTGTGCCTGCTCTGGGTCAAACACCTGTCATCTGCCACCTGATCTTTTCTCTCCAGCCTTGCCAGAGTACAAGCCCAAAGTCACCTAGCAGGGTTGGGGGAGCTAAGACATGTTCCTATGTCTGCTTGGCTCTGCAGCCTGGTTCCCCCAGAGGAATCCCAAAACAATATTATAGCCAGTATCTTCCATCCTCTCAGGTTACAGGGGGATATGTGAGGCAGGAGTGAACTAGGATGCCAGAAGTGCTAGTAAAGACTGCTAGAATGGGAGGAAGGCTGGGACAACCAAGGAAGGCTTCTTGGAAGAGGCAGGAGTATAGAAGCACTGAACCTTAGTTCTGGAAGAAATCTCAAAGATCATCTTGTCCAGCCCTGTGTGGGTCATGGATCACCTCTCCAAGATTCCCCAAAGACTGTTTGCATGCTGCTGATGACAGGGAGCTCACTACCATATAAGTAGCATATTCTGTCTTTGCAGCTCTTTGCTAGAAAGTTCTTTGCCTATAGAAGAAGCCCACTTTCTTGTGGTTTTCTTCTTAGATCTTTGTTCTTCCCCTTCACTTTAATGTACCAGAGACTGTAAACCTAAGTGTGCGCCCCCCTAGAACCTAACTCCCTAAGCTTTTCAGCCCTCCCACTGGGAATGGATGGCAAGCCTTTTGCTTTGTCCCCTTGACATGCTGTAAGAGTTCTCTCTTAGACTGTGGCATCCGGAACTGAGTATAGCACCACAGGTGTTATCTGAACACTAGAGAACAGAGTATGGCTGGGTGCAGGGGCTCATGCCTGTAAAGCACTGGGAGGCCAAGGCGGGCAGATTGCTTGAGCTCAGGAGTTGAAGACAAGCTTGAGCAAGAGTAAGACCCATCTGTACTTTAAAAAAAAAAAAAAAAAAAAGGCTGGGCACCTGTAGCTCAAGTGGCTAGGGCACCAGCCACACATAGCAGAGCTGGTGGGTTCGAATCCAGCCCGAGCCCACCAAACAACAATGATGGCTGGGCCGTGCCTGTGACTCAAAGGAGTAGGGCACCAGCCCCATATGCCGGAGGTGGTTGGTTCAAACCCAGCCCCAGCCAAAAAAAAAAAAAAAAAAAAAAAAAAAAATGATGGCTACAACCAAAAAATACCTGGGCATTGTGGTGGGCGTCTGTAGTCCCAGCTATTTGGAAGGCTGAGGCAAGAAAATCGCTTAAGCCCAAGAATTGGAGGTTGTTGTGAGCTATGATGCTATCGCACTCTACCCAGGCAACAGCTTGAGACTCTTGTCTCATAAAAAAAAAAATAAAAAATAATGGGGCGGCGCCTGTGGCTCAGTGAGTAGGCCGCCAGCCCCATATATTCAGGGTGGCGGGTTCAAACCCAACCCTGGCCAAACTGCAACAACAACAAAAATAGCTGGGCGTTGTGGCAGGTGCCTGTAGTCCCAGCTACTTGGGAGGCTGAGGCAAGAGAATCACCTAAGCCCAAGAGCTGGAGGTTGCTGTGAGGTGTAACGCCACAGCACTCTACCAAGGGCGACAATGTGAGACTGTCTCAAAAAAAAAAAAAAAAAATTAGGTGGGTGTTAGTCCCAGCATCTTGAGAGACTGAGGTAAGAGAATTGCTCAAGCTCAAGAGTTTGAGATTGCTGTGAGCTATGATGCCGTGGCACTCTACCCAGGGCAACA
>CAUYON010163621.1:0-23517 GCA_963573935.1 Arctocebus calabarensis | reverse complement strand
GGTCCACCAAACAATGACGGCTGCAACCAAAAAATGGCCAGGCATTGTGGCGGGCGCCTGCAGTCCCAGCTACTTGGGAGGTGGAGGTAGAAGACTCGCTTGAGCCCAGGAATTGGAGGTTGCTGTGAGCTGTGATGCCACAGCACTCTACCCAGGGTGACAGCTTGAGGCTCTGTCTCAAAAACAAAATAAAATAAATAAATTAAACCTGAGTCTCAGCCTCCTTCCCAGGGGAGTGGCAAGAAAGCTGACCTCTGTTACTCTCCGTCCATGACCCTCCCTCCAAGCTCTGCCAGATTAAAGCATGTGGGAGGGCTTCCTTATCTCCAATCTGCTGGAGGCCGCCAGCCAGCCTTGGTCTTGCATGGCGTCTGATGCCTATGGTTTACTTTTACATATTTTAGCACAGACGGATGTGTGGGATAGTTTAGATGAAGCCACAGACCAAAAGTAAGCAGCATTGTAACTAGGAAAAGAGACACGCTAAGGGGGCCAGCTTGGCTTCTAATCAGGAAAGCAGACTGCCGGTTGGCTGGGGACAGTTAAAAAGGAACTGTCACTGGCAAGATTAAAAGTTCTAAGCAGATGTGATTTATTTCAGAGCCATTCGTCACCCTTAAGAGGACAAGCATCAAGAGGCCAGTTCGTTCCTAAAAGTCCTACAGCCAAGCACTGCTTAAGGGAATTTCTAGCTGCTGAAACAACTTAAAACAACCAGCCTCAGGGCCATTGCAGCTTCTTCCTTGAGTGAAGCTTTTGTGCAAAGTGCTGGTGAGATCATGTGAAAGACAGCCCAGTCTCCCCACGTATGCCTTTCCCCAACTGCTACCTAATATTAATAGATACCCATGTTGTTGGCAGAAGTTGGTCTGAGAACAACACCCTGCTCTGGATGGTCAGAAGCACCAGAAAGACGCGCCTCCCTCTGCCCCGCACTGGGGTGCTCCCTTATGCTAATTACCATTTGAATAACAGAAAGCTAAACACAGTGTGCCAGGGAGAGGGTCCTATGTCCTGAGTGCTCAGCGATTTAGCGATTTTGGGAGGCACTAACACCAATTCACTTTACAGGTGAGGAAACTGAAGCACAGAAGAGGTAAGTAATTAGCTCAGAGTCACAGTCCCCCTGTAACTCCAGACTTGGAACACTGACCTTGACACACTGCCTCATGCCTACTAACAGCATACAAAAATGCAAAGTAGTTCCGAATAGTTTTTAGAAAGCTTGTCCATGAAGTGCAGGAATTTGATTTTCAGAATATATGGGAAAACAGCTCTAAACCAAACCAGAAAGTACAAATGTCATGGAAAAATCTGTATTAGTAACCTAATTATAAGGAAATAACATTAACTTGAATCCTCCCCCAAATTAAAAAGGAATACTTCAACCAAACCGTTCATATCCCCATCCATTTTACTTGGCTGTTACAAAACAGTGAGGCACTTTCTCAACTTTCTGGTCTTTCAGCAGACCAGAGCGTAACCTTCCTACGGTCATACTGGACATAAAGACGCTAAGAGAATAAACTAGCACAGCCTATAAGTCTGTGTTAGAAAACTCGACTTTCGTGTGTGACGCTCCAGGCACACGACTAGAAGCCTGGAGGGACAATAAACACTTGCTCTCTGCACACGCTCAAAAGTCCACAGAATCCAACAGAGAACTAAATATTTTGGAGTTTCTACTTCTAAAGACTGAGCCTGCCGTGAATGTCAGTGTCAACACCAACAATCCAAAGGCCCTAACGGAGAATTTGAAGTGTGGGGACCTAGTCATCCTGAAAATATAGAACACAGCCACTGAAAAACCAGGTGGTGGGGAAATCACCGTATTCTGCTATTGCAACTACTCGAAGTCTGTGCCAAACAAAATAAACTGAAATAAGATGTTTCAATCCTGGGCTGATGCAAAGTTTCCCTAGACTACATAGCACTAGGAAGTCTTAGGAGGGAACCATTTCTAAGCCTAACACACAGAGGACTCAAGATCTCAGGAGAACCGACAGAAGTCCCCAGTGCTGTGGGCAACATGGAGCGTCAGGCCACAGACATTCTACACAACAGCCTGCGCACAGTGGGGGGAAACAATTCCCCGCTTTGAGTAAAAGTCAGAAAGTCAGAAACTGGCACTAGTACGAGAAGGAAATTGGGAGAAAGTGCTGGGAGTTGGGAAGCCAACCACACCTGTCCTTCATCGACACCCGAGCTCCCCACGGCAGGGTTGCTTGACATGGACATGTCATCTGAATGACAGATGACGTTTTCAAAGGCCCTCCTATTTGAAGTCACAGAACTTCAGAGCTTTACACCGCTTTAACTTGTATCATCCATTATCTTAACAGTCTTTGGAAAACTCCCTTGACAAATGAGAAAAATGAGGCACAGATATTTGGACCCCAAAGTTATTTCAAGACACAAGCGGAGTTTAAACTGCTTTCTGTCCCGAGGCATCCCGCTCCATTTCCCCTATCCATGGCCCACTTTAAGGGAAGCCTCCTTCCTGGTCTTCCCTCCTGGACAGGGCCCGAGCGCCTTTAATTGAACATTCTGGAAATCACAGCCTAAAAATCAGGTTTCTACTCCCTGAGGCAGGAAACACAGAGAGAAGGTGGAGGTGAAGACAGAGAGTGGTCTGGAAAACACTGACTCTGGGGACATCTACCAGGCACAAGGACAGAATTGAGCCTGGTGGTCTATGGCCTGGAGCGTAAACATGGGAATGAAACCTTATATACAAGATTACTGAAAGGATGGTCTTCTTTTTTCCCACTTCCTCAGATTGTGGAACAAGAGAAAACCTTCTGTTAGCTGGGAACAGTGGTTCACACCTGTAATAATCTGGGAGGCCAAGGCAGGAGGATTGCTTGAGCACAGGGGTTTAAGACCAGTTTGAGCAATATGGCGAGACCCCATCTCTCCTAAAAATATCAAAATTAGCCAGGCATTGTGACAGTCCTCTGAAGTTCCAACTACTTGGAGGCTGAGGCAAGAGATCACTTGAGCCCAAGAATTTGAGGTTGCAGGGAGCTATGATGACACCACAGCACTCCAGCCTGGTAAAAAGCAAAACTGCCTCAAAAAATATTTTTTTTTTAAAGAAAGAAAAACTGCTGTCAAAATCTGACCCAGTGCTAAAATATCTTTGACTTCAAGATCTATTCCAAATTCAAAAATGTTATGTGGGAAAAAAGGTGTATCTTAGAATAGATGAAATACAGTAAGTTTTTTTCTTGATAGGAAAAAAAGGCAGCACTCAGGGACCTGTGTAGGGGGGGGAGACCAGAAAGGACACTGGATATCAGTGACTACGAGACAGACGTTTCTCTTGTAACTTGTTATTCTGATTTAACTTCACATTTATATTAGAGCTCAGCACAGTGAATTATGCCTGAAATTCCAGCGACTTGGGAGGGAGGCTAAGGTATTGCTGAAGCCCAGGAGCTCAAGGCTGCAGTGAGCTATGAACACACCATGGCACTCTGCCCTGGGTCACAAAGCAAGACCCTGTCTCTAAAAAAAAGAAAAAGAACTATAGAAAAATTGTAAGAACGGTACAAAGAATTCTTGGATATTCCCTTACCAGGCTGGCTTCACCAACTGCTTCGCTCTGCCCATTTTACATTCTTCTCCACCCCATTTGAGATTAAGTTCAGACTTTGTCCCCCCAAATTCTCAAATACTTCGATGTGTATCTACCTCAGTCCAGGTGCCAACCTCGAGTCAGCACTGTGTGCAATTGTCTGTCCCTGTGGTCCCCTTGAAATGGGAACAGCTCCTTGTCTGTCCTCATGTTGCAAACCTGAAAAATCTTTAAGAGTAGACAGGCCAGGTATCTTGTAGAATGTCCCTCAGAGCCTGTCTAGTGTCCCTGCAGTTTGGTCCAGGTGATGGCAGGGTTGGCAGGCACTCCAGGGGCGAGTTGCATCCTCCTCAGTACACCCCATCAGGAGGCTCGTGCTGCTCATTGTGGCAGGGGCTGTGAGCACCTGGTCAGGGTGCTGTCCACGGCAGGGCAGTCGCCTTTATAGGGTGCTGTCCACAGCAGGGGAGTCCTCTTTATAGGGTGCTGTCCATGGCAGGGCAGTCGCCTTTATAGGGTGCTGTCCACAGCAGGGGAGTCCTCTTTATAGGGTGCTGTCCATGCAGGGCAGTCGCCTTTATAGGGTGCTGTCCACAGCAGGGGAGTCGTCTTTATAGGGTGCTGTCCACGGCAGGGCAGTCGCCTTTATAGGGTGCTGTCCATAGCCAGGGAGTCGTCTTTATAGGGTGCTGTCCACAGCAGGGGAGTCCTCTTTATAGGGTGCTGTCCACAACAGAGGAGTCACCTTTTATGTGAATTTTAAGTGGTAAAATCTAACAATATCTGAGTACCAATTTACCTGTAAAGTTGGAAATAATGCAAATTTGGAATAATGCAGAAATTTGAAATCTATCAAGAGTTGCTTCATTGTTAGGCCATGTGGCAGCATCAACTATGTTTTAGACGTTGCCAGGTTTTAGATTTTAGACAGGTCAAGGCCCAGCTGGCCTTGAGGTACGCAGGCTGTGGACCATGTCCACTCCATCCAGACCCCTGCACACATCCTACTAGTGGCAGTTTCCTGAGAGCAATTCCAGAAACGATGTGGCCAGTAACCAGGCCGTAACATAGACAGTGGGGTTCAGAAATTAAGCATCCGTATTTCTGTCCCTACCTGGACTCAGAGGGGCAATTCCACCTGTCAGTTCCCTTCATTTAGGTCCTTGGAGAGTGGTAAAAGGGTCACCTGAACCCGGGGAGCTAAGTGGCCACACCACAGCCTCCCTCAGGAATTCCTGGGCCAGAAGGCACCACCCTCTGGGTTATCACAGACAGAAGTCCACAATCTTACTCCCGCCCACTGGGTTCACGTGTCCCCGGTGTCGCCTGTTCAAGGTCGTGTCATCTCCCACGAAGGGGGACTGTGTGCTGCCCAGTTTTGTGTGCCTGGTTTTGCCCTCTCCACAGCAGGAAGCCCTGAGGCCAAGTGGCCAGGCCACCTGAGTACAGGGCAAGTAAAGATGTTCTGGATACAGGAGCTGTCCCTTGGGTTGTGACAACCTCCTCAGTGAAGTCTACACTAAGCAGATCCCCTGCTGATGTTTAAAGAATTTGGAACTATTTATTACATTCCTGTACCCTTGAAACCCGAAGTCCCCATCAGAGAACGTTTCACTGTATGATGTCAAGTTGGTTCTCACGTTTATGGTTTGATGCCATCTGTGGCTGAGGGAGACTCAAGGCCCCCAGCGTGAGGGTCCCTGGGAGCCCATCCCCCTCTGCATGGGGCTGGCAGAGGCTCAGGCTGGTAGGCACACACAAAGCCCACAGAAGCAAAGCACAATTCATTAAATCATCAATGATCGTGCTTAAAAATGAAATTTAAACAGTAAAGCTTAAGCAAAAACAAGTAAAATGAAATAAAATAGGAATTTGAGTTAGCAATTCTCATGCTGCCCCTCATCTAGCACATGCAGACAGGGTCCCAGTAACTGTAGCTGTTTACCAAACTGAACACTATCTAGTGGTTCTGAGGCAGTGAGGGCTGGTGGGAACCCTGAGTGCTGGGGGACCACACCCTACAGTTGGGGGCATGGATTCTGCAGACAGCTTGCCCAGACCAGGGCACCCCAACCTCTATGTGACCTGGCCCTTCAACTCCCTGTCTGCAAGGAGGGCAGCAGTTATGAGTACTACATGGAAGAATTTACCAAAAGCACCGACAACGGTGCCAGACACGTACTGAAAGCATGTTCAAAATTTTAAAACAAAACACCAAGAAACCTTGGCTCCGTCTCTGCCAGCCATGACCACACGAGTCATGTGTGGGGCTCTGGTAGAGGTGGCATGCTATCTGGGTGCCAAGACCCACCCAGCCCTCCACTGACCAGGCACCCAAAGCCTGCCGTGCCCATCCCCATACCACCCTGCCCCCAGGGAGCAGCAGCAGGCAAAGGGGGAACCCTACATCCCGGGAACCGACTCAAACGCCGCCTGGGTGGGGGCACTGGTGTTAGTCCTTATTCTTTAGAGAGCCACAGAAGCTAAACATCCTCACTCCTAAGACGAGATGCCAGGCACAGAAGAGAATGAGGGTGTCCAAAGGCTGGTCCAGCCACGCAGCAGACCACACTGAAGCCCTGAATTGTCCTTCTGGGACCTCCCTGCTTGTGTAAGCCAGACTGAGTTGGGTTTTCCATTACTGGTAGTTAAAATATCCTGACTGATGTACACCTATAAATGTGAAATTCTCTACAAGAGGCTTAAAAATACAGAGATTTTGAAGAATGATTTCCCTCAGATTTTTAACAGTAACCATTCTGGGAAACTCCAACAAACCAAAATCATTCCTGACTCAACAAAGTAAATCCCCAAATAAGGAAAGTAGGTTATGAGAGGATGTGTCACATTACAAAAATATTAGCCAGTTTCCCCTTATGAAATACAAAATAACAATCAATGCACAAAAACTAGTATTAGTAGACCTTCTCAAACTTGAGTGCCTCAGAGGTCCCTGAGGACTTTGGCGTATTTGAGAAACTAACAAATGATTTTAACTCAAGAGAGACTATACACACTCTTAAGGAGAGGAGGAGGGTCACTTGGGGATCACCATTATCCTTCTGACGTCCGAGGAAGGACAACCAGGTTGAGAGAGAGAAGAGAATGAGAGCGGCTCCCCGAGAAGGACGAGGTCCAGGAGAACAGGCTTCGCAAGGAGACCACAAGGATACACCTGCAGGGTCCTCTCCATGGTGAGTCAGCTCTTGGGAATTTGTAAACTTAACTTCCTGGAACTTGGAAATTTCCACTTCTGTGAAATCCTGTAGTTCTGCGGGGGCTGGAATAGCATCTCCTGCTCGATGCAAACTGGCCAATGGAAAAGGTGCCTGTGGGTTGGAACTTTTTGACTGCCAATAAAAAGGGAAAGACCAAGCCATTGGGGAGTGCAGCCATTTGGAATTCTTCTATGCCATAAGCTCCTGGTCGGTGAATAGAGCCCTTCCTCTTATAAACATGGTGTTTGGGTGTTCTTTCTCACCCTTAGATCTCATCTTCCTGCAACAAAAGTACAACCAGACATCCCAAGATGCAGGAAAGACAATATTCTACAGACTCCTTTCTCCCATAAAAGGCCCTGTGGATTCACAAACAACAGAAGTCAAGGGGGCTCAAGGTCAGCCCAAGGGTGGGGGCAGAAAAGCCTTCCACCAAGTAGCCCCGGGTAGGGTCTGACTCAAAGTTTTTGCTTCCTGCTTGTGATTAACCAAATCTCTGTCTCTGAGCCTGAATTCCTAATTTGTACTTGAAGCCAAAGACTAGATTAAACTCAACCCTGGAGTCCAGTTGGGGACATGGCTGCTCAACTATGTACGGAACAGCCAGGGACTGAGCAGCACAGCCACCGTACCGTGGGCAATGCCCTTCCAGGCTGGAGGTTCTTCCTCGCTCCAGCCAGGGAGCCCTCCCCAATCCTGACTGCTCTGAAAATCCCAGTTCAGATGTGAGGCCAGGAAGCTGCTTCTGTTTCTGCCTCCTGCTTCCAAATCTTTCTTGAGTCAGGGAAGAAGACGGATGTCCAACGGCCACTTGTTCACAGATCCAAAGTGAAAGAAAGTGCTTAGAGGGACCCTAACAATGCCCTAAGCCACGTTTACATTTTAAAAAGATAGCCAGAGGCTCATGATTGCAATCTTGGCACTCTGAAAGGCTGAAGCAGGAGGACTGCCTGAGCTCCGGAGTTCAAGACCAGTCCAGGCAAGAGCGAGGCCTCCTTTCTACTAAACACAGAAAAATTACTGGGGCATCTTGGCCCGCACCTGTAACCCCAGCTACTCCGGAGGCTGAGGCAAGAGGACTGCTTGAACCCAGGGGTTTGAGGTTGCAGCGAGCTATGATAACGCCACTGCAGTCCAGCCTGGATGACACAGTGAGACTTTGCCTCAAAAAACAGGAGACAAACTAGGAAAGACCTGGAAATCAGAACGAAGGCCACTAGGAAGTCCCTCTCCATCACTCTCGACTGTACTGACCTTGAGCAGCCCTTTCCCTTTCCCTGGACCTCTCTCCTGGTCCCAAAGCGTGGCCTCAGCCTCGCAGGCCGAAAGAAACAACACCACCTTCCTCACTTCCGTCCTGGGCCAATACATTCCTACAGAGACCTCCCGCCAACGAGACCCTAAAACCAACAACCAACCGCAGGACTTGTGAACTCCAACCCCCGAAGCGGTCGGACACTGCGCACACCAAGTCAACACAGGAAGTCCCAACAGACGTCTGCGCCCGGAGAGGGCTGTCCTCGCTTCAAACCATCTTTCCCAGTGCAAACTCAATGCAACAAAACACAACAGAACGCAGCGGGGAAAGTGCTCTGCGGCGGGCAGCGATCACATCGGCAGGGGACTTCCGTGGAGCTGGACGCCAGCAGCTGCTCGGGGGCAGGGCCCTCGGTCCCGCGGACCACGGCGGACCTGGCAGAGGGGTCCCCCGCGGGGCCTGCGCGGGCAGCAGCGAAAGTCGTGGGGACCCAGGGCGGTCCGGTGCAGCTCCCGCGCAGCCCCGACTCGGCAGCAGACCGCACGCCCGGGCTTCAGGTCCCCGCATTAGAGAACCGCAAACTATTCCCAGGCGCGGATGCGTGGCTGTCGGTTAAGACCTGGTTTTCAGTTGCGGTCTAGCAGCTGGGCTCCCACGAGCGCCTTGCTTAGGGTGGCGACCACACCTCCCCGCCCTCCGGGGAGACGGAAAGCAGGAACACCTTGGACCTAACGGGCCTGCGCCCCGTACCCAGCAAGCGCCGTCGGCTGCGCTCCCGGGGGCGGCTGCGAGAGCCCAGGCGCCGCCGGGGACTCGGGACGGGGTTCGGGGTTCGGGGGGCGGGGCGGGCCCACCCAGCGCGCCCAGAGTCGCGGGGCGCGGACGCCTTGGGGCACAGCCTCGCGCGCCGGCTCACCTGGGCCGCGGGCGTCCCCTCCGCCGCGGGCCCCCCCGTACCGCCGGCAGCTCTTTGTGTCGGTGGCCGCCGCACCAAGCTCCCCGCCGCCTCCGGCCCCGCCCCCTCGTCCTCTCGGCGCCCAGCGCGGACCCGGGGGCGGGGTGGGGCCGGGGCGGGGCGGAGGGCGGGGCCGGAGTCCCGGGCTGGGGGGCGGACCCGGGGGCGGGGCCGGAGTCCCGGGCGGGGGCGGGGGAGCCTCCGCGCTCCTCCCGCTGATCCCCGAGCAAGGCGGGCTCTGCGGGGCTGGGCTGTGCGCCCCTCTCGGTCTAGCATCTTCTGGAAAGCCGGGACCCCGGGTTAACACCCCAAATCCACAACTACGGAAACTGGGAGACATGAAACTGAGGTCCTCATCTTTCCAGCATATATTCAATTAGTAACTGTAATCCAAAAGTCTGAAATCCGAAATGCTCCAAAATCTAAAACTTTTTCAGCACAGACGACGCTTAAAAGAAATGCTTGTTTGTAGTTAGATTTTAGAAAATCAAAAAATATAAAAATATTTTTAAAAACAAAAAAATGCTCAGGGAGCGTTTCTTATTTTGGATTTTCAGGTCAGGGATGCTTAACCATATGCGAAAATTCCAAATTCGAAAACAAACAAACAAACAAACCCCCGATGTCAGAAACACTCTGGTCCCAAGAATCTCAAATAAGGGATATTCAACCCATGTGCGTTTGCCGAGCACCTACCAGAGCTAGACCTTGTTTCAGGGGCTGAGAACACAGCAGTGACAACTGGGGGTCAAAATTCCCTGCCCTTTATGGAATTTATACTTGGAAGACAATTCTTAAAACTCAAATAACACACAGAAGAGAGGCGGTTGGATGGCAAGAGGATGGCGGGGGGGCTGGAGTCTGCAGGGAGTCGGGGGCCAGGAAAGGTGGTGTGAGAGGTGTAGGTGTCAGCTCAGAGAGAAGACAGAGATGGGCAGGTGGACGCAGGTCCTGCGCCCCTGGGGAGGACTTGCCTCTACTGGAGGTGGTTAGCTCCAAAACTTGTGAGGCAAAGGGAGAGGTCATAGCAATTGTCAAGCTGAGAGGCAGGGTGGCTGGGCCCAGGCTGGAGGTGGCGAGAGGTCAGTTTTGGGATAAAGTGAGTTTAAGGGGTCCAGTGGGCAGAGCCCCCAGATTGTGAGTTGTGGAAAAGAGAAAGAGAAGTCAAGGGTCACTACAAGATTGTGGTCTGAGTGACTACGGTTAACTCCGGGCTGGGTTCTTTCTTCATCTGAGCTCATTTGAATCCTCACAGCAATCCTGTACCATAGTGGCACTTTGGTCATCTTACAAAAGAGGAAACTGAAGCTTAAGAAGTAAAACACACACTGTCAGTCCCATAGCTGCCCAAGCCGCTGTCCACTGTCCGACCTGGATCCTGGAACCCACACTGGCCCTGGCTGCTGTCTGAGCAGAGAGCTTGGGCGTCCCTGGGGTCTTCAGAGTCATGTACTCTCTCTTGAACCCCATCACCTCGGCACCACTCGGTGACCACTGCTGACCACTGTGGTCCTCACAGGCTGCACCTGAGGCTCCATGCCCCGCGTCTGATTACTCTGCAGAGCGAGCGATGCCGGCCCCCACCTCAGGGAGCTCCTCTTTGCCCCTACACTGCAATGACACTGCTCCTGCCAATGAACCAATGACCCGGTTGGCCTCCCAGTGACCAAATCAAGTAGTTTATCTTCATTCCTTGACCCGGAGGCTCTGGGGCACACACAGTCTCCGGGCTCCCAGAGGCTGTCCTCCCACACTATGCACGGCCTCCTCACTGCTCCCTGTGGGCCTTTCCCCTTCCTCAAATTGCTTTTTGTCAAGGCATTCAGGACTCACAGCCGGCTCACAGCTCTCCTTGCCTCTCTTCTGGGTGATTCCGTCCTGCTCCCCTGACTGAAGTCTCCAGCCTCGTGCAGACTGCGCCCTCCTCCATGTGTCCAGCCTGCTTTCACTCTGGTTCTCACCCTCTTCTGCTCCAGCCTCAAACACCCTGCGGCCCACTGGATAGTCCACTTCCATGGACCACAACTGTTCAAACTCAACTGACCAACAAGCCTCAAACTGAAACATTGCTCTTTCCCTGAAGCACACCTCCTCTCAAGGGGATCCGCTGTCTTGGTAAGAGCCACCCCTTCCTCCTCATGCTTACCTGGTTGCCAAGTTCCATGTCCTCTCTGCGTCAGGTCCCTGCCACACCAGCGCCTGGTGCTGGGCTGTCCGGTCCCTCCTGAGACCATGGGAGGGGGACTGCTGAACTTCAGGTCCTTGTGCTTGCCCACACAGCAGCCAGGCGCACCTTCTACCCCGAGCCCTCTGACGAGCCCTCCCTTCCGACCCAGCGCTGGGCTCCACAGGCAGCCCACAACCGTCAGGGCTTCTCAGAACAGGGCGGCAGACCCTGGGCCTGGGCACTCTTCCTCCAAGGCCTTGCCAATGCCCCTCACCTTTCCTTGGCTTTCTGCACTCTGCCATCCCAGGACAGACATGTTCACTTTCAACAAGACTAGTCTCCCTCCTGGCCGTCGGTCAGCTCTACACTGCTGTGCTCTTTGCTAGATTCTGAGCTTCCTGTGGGCAAGGGTGCCTGACCCCTGCCGGCCTCCGCTCCTGTGTCTGGGGGTGCTGCCCAGAGCCTTCTCTTCAGTAGTGTCCCCCAGCTGGGATCTGGAGATGAAGTCTTACCAGCATGATAATGAGTCAGAATTACAGAGTGAGCTCAAGTGCAATCCTGAGGATGAGGGTCCCTGCCTGGGAGAGGAGGAAGCCCAAGGGAGGGCAGGCTCTGGGGAAAGGGCATGTGCCTCCAAGTGGCAAACTTCGTAGGAGTAAAGGGCGCCCGGTGATAAGCAGCGCTCACTGCCTGCTCTGGGCTGGGAGGCCTCCCAGCTTACTGTGAGGCTGGATCCTTTCTGCTGTGCCCAGGACCCAGGGCAGCCAGTGAGGGGCAAGTGCCAGGACACCAGGCAGAGCGGGTCCAGCTGGGCACACACAGCCACGGCCCTGGTGGACCCCATCTGTGACCCTCAGTTCTGTCGGGGTTGTCTTCTCTCCAGCGCTCCTTACCTTCCTCCTAGGATCCCATTCTTCACGTGGAGAACAAACTTGGTGTCAGAAGATGCAACTCACGGTGCCATCTACAGCTGTTTGTGGAACTCCCAGGCCTCGGTTCTCTTCTCTATGAAGTGAAATGTGAAATGTGCCAGTGCTCAGGGCGCACCAAGCGTAAGTGAGCTAATCACAGGCACTCAGCAGAGACTGCTCACACTGGTGGTTTAAAAATGGGAAATGCCAGGCCCTGGGTCCTATGCAGATTTCATTTGCTTGGGGAAAAACCTTTGAGTCGATGTTGATTATCTCTTGTACCTCACATCATCACACCCTGATGGTTCTCCTTCTAAAAATGTTTTATTTTGGATTAATGTTGTATATGCAGAGAACTTGAAAAAGTAGTACCGACAATTCCCTTCTTCACTCAGGTTCCCCTAACATCAGCATCTTCCACAACCATGGTAGTCATTGAAACCAGGAACTTCACATCAGCACGTTACTGTTCATGAAAGACGTTATTCACATGCAACCAGTTTTTCTACTAATGTCCCCCCTTCCAGTTCCAGGGTCCTATCCAGATCCCATCACAGCCACTGTGAGTCACACCAGATCGTCTCTGGCGTGTCCTGCCCTGCTTGCTTCTTCTTCTTCTTCTTTTTTTTTTGTAGAGACAGAGTCTCACTTTATCGCCCTTGGTAGAGTGCCATGGCGTCACAGCTCACAGCAACCTCCAACTCCTGGGCTTAGGCCATTCTCTTGCCTCAGCCTCCCAAGTAGCTGGGACTACAGGCGCCTGCCACCACACCCGGCTATTTTTCTGTTTTACAGTTCAGCCGAGGCCAGGTTTGAACCTGCCACCTTGGTATATGGGGCCGGCGCCCGACTCGATGAGCCACAGGTGCTGCCCTGCCCTGCTTCCTTTTAACGGTCTCCCTTGTTCTCATCATGCTGGTGCTGCTCTAGCTGCAGTCTCCTGCCCTGTTTGCTCCTAACCGTCTCCAGCGTTCTCATCACTGGTGCTGCTCTAGCTGCAGTCTCCTGCCCTGTTTGCTCCTAACCGCCTCCAGCGTTCTCATCAGCCGGTGCTGCTCTAGCTGCAGTCTCCTGTTCTCTCCCTCAGCTCCACAGCTTCCCTTCATCTCATCCTGTTTTGTTCATCTGTCCCTGTGCTTTTGTTCACAAATTAACGTTATGTTCTTAAGATGCTGCACAGTGTGACACTCTCGTGGGAAGTTTCTTTTTGTTCCTCGGGCTGTATTTTCTCCTAGGTTTGGTTCTTTGTATTTTTGCTTCTCTTTTTGCTCACTGGGGAAGAGGAGGGGGACCATGGCCTGCTTCCAGGGCCCCTCGGAAGACTTTCTGCCCTGACATGGTTTGGGTGACTTCCTGACTCCCTGCCCATTGTGTCTGACAGTTGACCTCCCCCCAGGCTTGATGAGCACTGAGTATTTTGCAGTTTCTTCTGGTGCAGGCTAGTAAGTAGCCAGAGGGCACGGCAGGGTTGGGGTGGGCCACGTGAGGGGTCAGCAGAAGTGGGTGCAGTCCTGTTAGAATATCTGGGCTCTGTTCCTGCTTAGGAGAGCTGAGGAACAACCACATCACTTCTCACCCGTTTCCCTCCACCCTCTGCGCATGCCACGGTTTTCTCCTTAGCTTCCATTTCCACTCATCCAGCCAGCAGATCAAGGGGAGATATGAAGACACTGCTTGGGGTGGTTCCGTCCATTGGGAGCATATTAGAGGAAGCCTTCAGTGTGTTTGCTGACGGGCGGGTGGGATTACCAACATTCCGTTGGGAGTAACCAACACAGCGAGAAGCCGGTATGGGGAGCAGCTGACAAGCAGCCTTCCAGACATTTGTTGAGGGACATTCAAGTGTCTTACTTTACTTAATTCAGGTGTCTTAATTTACTTAATTAAGCCTTGCAGTTAGTAATCCTAAGTTCCTAGGCTGACGGGGGGCCTATCCCTGTCCTTCTCCTGACCACCTGCACGGCCCAGTGTGAGACCCATCACTGCCCGTCCTCCAGACACGAGCAATCGACTCTTAGAGGCCAGAGACAAGCGGGAGAAAGCCACACCGGGTGGCCGGCGAGGTCAGTCAGATAATGAAGACAGAGAAGTAGTGGTTTGTTGAAGACACCTATGGGAAACTCATCTGGAAAGATGGGCACGAAGTGAGCAGAGCTGATATGTTAGTGGGAAAAGGAACTCCATGGTGAAGTGAGACAGAGAGAAATGAGCATCAGAGATGCCTCCCAGCCGTCCCACTTGAGTGGAAAGTAAAGTTGTGCTGTCTGGTGGGTGAGGGAAAAGTTAAGCTCCCTGTCCTCACCGTGAATTGCTAATGGGGTATGGCGTTGTGATGATTTATTAACCAGAGCCAGGGCTCAGAGGGAGACTCCAGAGCCCTCATTTAGAAACCTAACATCTCACCCTCAGCCTCAATTTAGAACAAAAAAACAACGGTAAGAGGTCAGGAGCCCAGGGAAACTCTTTGGAGAAGTTGGTAAGTCTTATCCCCTGGAAAACTTTTACCAACCTCTGGTCACACCTGGTCACTCTGTCTTTAGAGCACACTTGATGTCAGCAGGGACTAATTGACGCCATCAGGAAAGAGAAGCATTGAATATGCAGAACACCACAGTCAGTGGACCCTTGGGATGGAGAGAGAGGCAGCTCCAGAGTTCTCACCCTTGAGATGGACAGCAGTCCCCACACAAGGTAAGGTGTGCCTTGCCTGAGGGGAACAAGGTAGTCAGGAAGGTCTGTAAGAAGGGGAGGAAGCCAGTCAGGGATCAGAAGGGCTTTGTTAGTAGAGAAAGGAGAAAGAGCAGAGTGGGGTCAACTAGAAGCCAGCTCATTTTCACAGTTTAAAGAGGCTTTTTCCCCCCTTATCAGAAGGCTTGAATGTGGGAGGGAGGTTCCCAGGGGGAGTCATTCCTTCAGCAGAGGGACTAATTTTTGCACTCTAGAGCGAATCTAGGAGTTACTCCCTTAATTGGCCACCAGTCAGGGCCAGAGGAAAAGTTACTATTCAGTTGTTTCCGAACACTGGCCGTGAAGGGTCTTAGGGAGTGGGGACGGGTGTGGTGACCATGTGTCCGTTAGATGGGAGCACACCACCCCCCGCCACCTCCTGGAACTTGACTTGAGGTGAGTTTTTCTCTTGTGTGGGCATGTCCTTGCCAGTATTGGATGGTGCCACTTCACCTATTTTATAATAGGGTCTATTTTCTTCTTGATGGCAGTTTTATTTGGGGGGAAATCTTAGGTATTATTAACATTTGTCTAGGTAACAGAAGTTAAATGAACGTTTTTACTGTAAGACCCTTAAGACCCTTACCATCTTGAATCCAAACACTGATGACAAAGAAAGTTTACTTTGGAAATTACTCAAATCTAAGGGTCTCTAATTTGTAGAGAAAATGGTACAAGGGATAATTGGGAAGTAAGGGGATAGGATGGTCTTGCCGTAGGACTTTTTTCTATCCTGGAATTTTCTGATTTACAGTAAAGCTCCCCTTTAAAAGCAGGTATTGCCTGCAGCCAAGGCTCTCGAGGGCCCAGTGATACAGGGACGGTGACCCCCAGCCAGTCGGAGCCAGTCGGAGGGACTGAAGGGCGGGCCTGCTGCCTCCGCCCTAGTGGTGTTGGTGCCCAGGCAGCTGGCAGAGGAACCAGTGGGTTGGGGGGAGGGCCCAGCAGGAGGGTCCAGGAGTCAGAGGGGCCAGACAACTGCTGGGGAGACTCCAGCCTCTTGCACTTGCCCCCTTCTATCATTGCCCGATTCAGCAGGAAGCAGTTAGATCGAGTCTTCACCCTTTTTCCCTAACAGCAGTTAGAGTTTCTACTCGGAGAGGGAGAATTGATGCAGGACATTTGGCACCCTAGCCAGCTCAGCAGAGCTGGTGGACCTGCCGCCTACTCCTTGGCGGTGTCTGTGTTCTGGCAGCCAGCTAAAGAACCAGCGGGCTGGATGACAGGCAAGGAGGGGGACCTCCAACCACCACTGGAGGCTCCAATAGCCAAAAAGGCTGAACAACTGCTGAAGAGACACCTGTGCCTTGGTGTCTCCTTCACTTTATACTTAGGACTAAATATGGAACCCCATTTCCTATGCCTGGGTGAATTTCACATGAATTTTCCTAGGCCTCAATTCCATGAATGGACAATGTCCATTCATTGATACATTCATTCACTTTGCCCTGGTGGAAGGGACTGTGTTCGTTCATTGATAGATTCATTCACCTTGCCCCCGGTGGAAGGGACTGTGTTCATTTGTTTCCTGGACAAGGAGCCCATACACCTTTATATACCCCAAGACTCAAAGTCTAAAGGGGGAGACAAGGAAAGACCAGGAGAGAAACGGAGAGAGCTTTTCTCTCCTCACTTGAGTTCTCTCTCTCTATCAGGAGCTTTAGTGTTTTCTGCATTCTTTTCCTTAAATAAATTCTGTCTTACCACTGGGGGGGTGGGAAGACAATGCCATGAAGGCTATGTTAAACAGTTTGATGAAAACATTTCAGATTGTATATGAAACCAGCACATTGTACCCCTTGATTGCACTAATATACGCAGTTGTGATTTAATAAAAAACAACAACAACAAAAAGGTCATATTAGCTTACATTCCCATCAGCAGTGTCGAAGTGGTCATCTGTACATTTTCTTTATTAAAATGCTTTTTCAGGTATTTTGTCCATTTTCTAATTGCATTGTTTTATTTTTAGCTAATGAGTTTTGAGAGTTTTTAATAGGTGGGCAATTATGAAAATTTTGAGATACACAAAAATCAAGAAATGTGAGCTCCACACAGATGGAAACAAATCAAACCCTTCCAGCAACATCAATAAGCCAAAGCAAGTTGAAACTTGCGTGGGTGAATCAGAAAGGATGCCGTCTACTATGTTTTGGGGAAATGAAATGATGGATCATAACACTGTCTATCTGAAAACTTTCATATGATCTACATAATAATTTTAAAATAGTTCTATGTTGATTATGGTTTACACATATTTTCTCCTATTTTGCAACTTCTCTATCATTCTCTTAACAGGATGTTTTGCAGAGCAAAGCTTTTTAATTTTGATGAAACCAAATTTATTATTATTTTTTCTTTTATAGGTCACATTTTGGTAGCAAGGCGAAAAGGTACTTTGACTAACCCTAGACCTCAGAGATTTTCTCTTACTTTTTTTCCCCTAAAAGTTTTCAGTTTTATTTTTCATATTTAGATCTGTGATCCATTTTGAATGATTTTGTATATGTGGTATGAGATTTAGGTCAAGGTTCTCTAAACAGAATACTTCTGATTATTATGGATAAATAAAGGACACTGTAAGTTAAAATATAAATAAATCCAAAAGGCTTTCCTTCTTCTTTTGAGTTTTCTAAATTGTATTTGAGAGTTAAAGTGAAGGTAATAACACTGATGTTTTTCTAAATGCACATAGTGAAAATATTCAGGGCAACTGTATTGTAAAGGTGAGAGACCAAAGTGATTTATAAAGAGATAAATTTTCTATATTTCATCTGAATTGGTGAAGTGATGATATGAGTACAGTGTTGTATTTGTCTGCTTGTATTTTCTAATTTCCATTGGCTTAGTTTTCATGTCTTTTATTTATTTGTTCAAAGTTTCTACTTCTTTGATAGAGTTTGCTACACTTTTCATGTTTCAAGTGTATTCATAATTGCTCTTTGAAGCATTTTATTATGGCTGCTCTATTATTTTTGACAGATATTTCTAATGTATTTGTTGTCTTGGTATTAGTATCGATTGATCGTGATTTAAAATTCAATTTAGAGATCCTCCTCATTTTTGATTACAACTTGGATGATTTTGTAGTATCTTATGGGACTTTGGAACTTATTTAAACCTTGTGCTATACCTGAATTTTTTTTGACACTGTTTCAGAAAGGAAGGGAGAAGTAACCTCTCATTACTACTGGGTGGAAATAGAAGTCCACATTCTCTACTAGACCTATGTTAATCACTTGAGGCAGGAGTAAGATTCTACTTTCCTATGTGGTCTTCACAGACACTATGGTGGCTGGAGGTCACCTGTTAGCACCTGGGCAATGAGTATGTCCTGCCTCTTCACTAGGCTTCCTCTGATACTCTTTCCTGCTAGCAGAGAGGGAGAACTAGTCTGTGTTCTGGTCAAGTAAAGATAGCAGAACAGGCTCCCTTCATGGCCTCTACTGACAGTAGGTGAGAGAAATGGAGCTTGTTATCTGCTAGTGGGGATGAATGTCCCAGCTGCCCACTTGACCTCCTCTGACACCAACATAGTGGTAGTGCTGCTGTACTTCATCACAACCTCACATCTATGGAAGCCCAGGTTTCCCACTTGGCCTTTGCTAGCATGGGCAAGTAAAGGGGGGGGGACACTGGTTATTATGTGGCATTTGGCTGAGAGGAAAGTTAGTGTCTGAAAGTGCTCTCAATTTCTAGACTGGCGCTTTCATGACCCTTTGTCTAGAAAGAGCAGGCTTTTGTTGGCTTTTTTTTTTTTTTTTTTTTTGTCTGTACTTGTTGGCATTTTTGTTTCACCAACTTCTTTGGTTCCAAAGCTTAGATCCCTCAGGCTAAAATACAATTTATGGAATTATCTGTTGTGTTGTTTGTCAGATCACAAATTCCCAAGGTGGTCTGCCTTTTCCTCTTCAGATATTTTAGTCTCCCTATGTATGTTTTACATATAATACCCAGGGGGTTTAGGCATACTTAGCAAACAAAATCAAATACAGTATATCTATTCCATCTTCCTAGAAGCAGAAGTTCCCTTTCTTTCCCCCCTTCCTTATTATTATGAGTAATCTCATTTTGCAGATGAGGAAACCAAGGTAGAAAAAGATTAAGTATCATATCCATGGTCAGACTGCGATTCAATAGCAGAATCAGGACCTCTGATACCAGTCTGGATTTATAATTTGAATACATAGGTAAAGCCAATTTTTCAATCCTAATTAAGACTGTAAGTCAGTAACAGGTCAGAGTATACAAGAATTATCAGCCCCATCAGCACCTGAGGGCTGGAACTTCTCTCTTGGTGTTTGTGAGCTATCCAGGGTTGTCCAAGGCTCTATTTCTACAACCATTATTATGCTGACTCTTCTAGATGCTAGCATTATGTCTTATTTTCTGACTGGTTTTCAGTTCTTCTAATAGGATTGGAAGTCCATAAGACTCCTTATAACTAGGTCATCTTTGAAAAATCTTTCCTCCCTATTACTGGAGCCCCAACCCCAATAAATTCCTGTGATCCACCTCCAAGCCACAGATATTACCCAGTATCTCCCATTGATTTTACTGTGTTGAAAAATCAAGATAGGGCTTCCTTGGGAAGAGGATCAGCCTAGCTCAAACTCCCTGTTTGTCAAGCCCTGTATATCAAACATTTGGCCTGTATTCTCACCAAATTTCCCCTACAATACTTTGGCTTGTACTCTGCTTGACCCCAGCTCATCCTCTTGCCCCATAGTCCTATAGATGAAGGCTTCGGGGACTACAGAATTGATATCATAGTGATAAATAACTTTGACCACATGAACTATATATCATTTTTAGTTTTCTAATAGAATCATAGACTGTCAGTGCTGGAAGTAAAGTTCTTTCATTTTATAGAAATAAAACTTAAATTAGTGGATTTAGGAGTGGGTATCTTATTCCGTAAAGTAACATACCCAAAGTATCCAAAAAATTAGTTAAAATCATAGCTAGAAAGTGGTGTTCATAATACCCACCAATCTTTTATTTTTCAATGTAGTCTCATTGAGAGACTAGTTTATTCTTTTTTAAAAAACACTACTGATATTTTGATATTTAAAGATACATACTAGTTGTACATATTTATGACATTTACATGAAATTCTGATATAAACATTAGAAAGGTAATGATTAAGTGAGGATAACTGGTGTATCTATCACCTCAAGGGCTTATCATTTCTTTGGGTTAGGAACATTCCAATTCCACTTTTCTAGGTATTTTGTAATGTACAAGAAATCACTGTTAACTATAGACACCCTAATGTGCTAATGAACACCAGGCATTGTTCCTTCTGTCTAAGTATATTTTTGTTCTCAATCTTCTATACATGTTCAGCATTAAAAATCTTGCCACAAAGATTAAATATTATAATATCGCTTTACTGCAGTTACGTTAATATCACTTATCCTAAAGTGTTTTTTTCCCCTGTAAGTCAATGTAGTGAACAAGAGCAAGAGATAAAATTAGCCCTGAGTTTAAAGACTGACTCTTATACTGATCTCAGGTACTTACCCTCTAAACTGTAGTTTTCTTTTTAAAAAATTTTTAAAAATGTTTTCATTTTTGTAATTTCAGATTAATGCGGGGCATATACAATTAGGTTGCATTGTTTCATTTGTAAGGTAAAGTTCAAGTTGCAGTTGGGCCCTTCACCCAAAAAGTGTGCCATACACCCAAACAATATCCCCTTGGGGAGAAACTTGTGACTCCACTTTCTCCTTCTTGAATTTTATCGAGTTTTCTTCTACTGATTGCAAGTACTTACCCTCTAAGTTTGCTCATCCAATAAATGAGAATGATAACAGCACCTACTGATAGGTAGGTTGTTAAGAATTAAATGAAACATCCTAAAGTATTTATCATAACATTTGCAACTTACTAAGTATTAAATATAAAGAATCTAGTGGCGATGATGTCATTTATGAAATTTATGGACACACGAACTTTATGGACACCCTGTGTTTTATCCCAATCATTAACCAAGAGATAGTTTGGGAAAATAATTTTCTCTCCATATTGTAGATAAGAAAATACCTATACTGTACTGTACTTGTACAACACTTTAAATATGCACACATGATGTGTTACACACCTTTTGGGAGCAGGACACAATGATAAGAGGGACTTTATCTAACAAATGCAATCAATGTAACCCAGTTTTTTGTACCCTCAAGGAATCCTCAACAACAAAAGATAAATAAACAAAAATAAATATAAATATGCAGCCTCTGCACATGCTCACTTTTAGTTTCTATCCAAACTCTCCATGTGCTCAATTGTATTATTCCCATTTTAGGGATGTCAACAACAGATAACGTGCTAAGGCCAGTGAGTGACCATGAGGACGGAAACTCCATGAAGACAGGGACTTTGAAAGCTTCTGCATCTTTATAGCCAAACACTGCATTGCATGTAGCAACCACCCAGAAATATTTATTGGATAAAAAGCAAAGTGATTAAATTATTCTGAAGTAATATGTAGGATCACATGAGCACAAAGATCTATTGCTGTCTATAATCTGCCACCATTGTTCTTTATCCAATAGTTTTTTCCTACTGATGTTTAATATTATTGAGGGATTACTTTATCCAAAGAGAGTGCCTATAATTTCTAATTTACTATAATAAATTTTTGGCCTTTAACAGATGCCTGACAACTGTACTATACTGTGTTGTAAATTTCATTATTATAAGACAGATGTGTGCCCTTTCCCACAAAGCTGAGAGACTTGTGAATTTTTACTGTAAATTGCATCTCGGGTTCATAAACGGACATTTTTACTAAGTGTGTGTGTGTGCTAAGGGTGTGTTTAAATCACTTGGTGAGCACCAGAACATTTAAATGAAGTACATAGCAAAATTGATACATCTCCAAATATATTCCATCAACCCAATTTCACAACTCTGTAATGTAGTTATCATAAATAAAGCAAAAAAAAATAAGGAGTCAAACTTGGATTTTTTCACTTGGTGATGACTGTCAAATGTAAAGCATTTATGTATCACCCAGGAATTACATTCTTTTTGAAATAGGTTCTGAGTAAGGATAATTTAACCCTATGATTAGCTAAAGACAGATTCAAATCTTGACCACACCATCATCATTGTGTGATTTTGAGCAAGTTACTTTGCTTTCTTTCCTCTTTTCATATGAAAATTCAGAATGATGATGATGATGAAAATAAATAACAACTAGCACACTCCTGGCACCTACTATGTCAGGTAATCCCTTTCAGTAAAGACTCATTTATTACTTATAACAATGCTCTGAAGTAGACTCTGTTTTCCTTTCCAATTTAGAGATATATGCCTCACAGGTTGAATTAAACAGTTAACTATATATGGAAAAGGTTGTGCAATCAGTGAAGTGAAGTTATTAGCTACCACAGCTTCTTTGGATCACATTGACACAGGCTATGACAATTTTTTAAATAATTTTATTAAATCATAATTGTGTACATTGGTGCAATCATAGGGCAGAATGTGCTTCACGTACAATCAGAAATATTTTGATTGTACTGTTAGAGATAGCCTTCATGGCATTTTCTTGATCACTATATGAAGACATTGATACTCTACATTTAATAAGTTTCACTAGTGCCCTACTAAGATGCACCATAGCTGTGATGCCACTAATTGCCCTCCCTCTACTCATCCTTCCCCCTCCCCACCCCTCCCTTTCCCTTTTCCCTGTATTCTTGTTCTATAATTGGGTTTTAGCCTTCATGTGAAAGCTATAAATTAGCTTTAAATTAGGGCTGAGTACATTGGATACTTTTTCTTCCATTCTTGAGATACATTGCTAAGAAGAATATGCTCCAGCTCCATCCATGTAAACACAAAAGAGGTAAAGTCTCCATCTTCTTTAAGGCTGCATAGTATTCCATGGTATACATGTACCACAATTTATTAATCCATTTGTGGGTAATTGGGCATTTGGGCTTCTTCCACGACTTAGCAATTATGAATTGGGCTGCAATAAACATTCTGGTACTAATATCTTTATTATGATGTGATTTTTGATCTTCAGGATATATACCCAATAAAGGAATTATAGGATCAAATGGCAGATCTATTTTTAGATCTCTAAGAATTCTCCAAACATCTTTCCAAAAGGAATGTATTAGTTTGCATTCCCACCAACAGTGTGGAAGTGTTCCCCTTTCTCCACATCTACGCCAACATCTCTGGTTTGAGGATTTTGTTATGTGGGCTAATCTTACTGGAGTTATATGATATCTCAAAGTAGTTTTGATTTGCATTTCTCTGATCATTAAGGATGGTGAGCATTTTTTCATGTGTCTGTAGGCCGTGTGCCTGTCTTATTTAGAGAAGTTTCTCTTCAAGTCCTTTTCCCACCCTGAGATGGGATCACTTGCCCTTTTGTTGCCAATATGCTTGAGTTCTCTGTGTATTCTGTTTATCAAACCTTTGTCTGAGGCATAACCTGCAAATATTTTCTCCCATTCTGAGGGCTGTCTGCCTGCTACACTTACTGTATTCTTAGCAGTGCAGAAGCTTTTCAGTTTGATCAAGTCCCATCAGTGTATTTTTGATACTGCTTCAATTGCCTGGGAAGTCCTCCTCATAAAAAATTCACCCAGGCCAATTCCCTCGAGAGTTTTCCCTGCACTTTCTTCTAATATTTTTATAGTTTCATGTCTTAAGTTTAAATCTTTGATCCAG
>CAUYON010163618.1:0-13665 GCA_963573935.1 Arctocebus calabarensis | reverse complement strand
AATGACAGCTGCAACCAAAAAATGGCCGAGCGTTGTGGCAGGCTGTAGTCCCAGCTACTTGGGAGGCGGAGGCAAGAGACTCGCTTGAGCCCAGGAATTGGAGGTTGCTGTGAGCTGTGATGCCACTGCACTCTATCCAGGATGAAAGCTTGAGGCTCTGTCTCAAAAAAAATGATCCCCCTCTAAAACAAAGATAAGGACCCCCATCACAAAACACTGCACAGCATAATTACCACAAACACAAAAATAACAGACACCTCATACCATCGCTCATAAAATAACGGTTAATAATTATTGATACAGAATAAAGAAAACTGGATTTATGTGACAACTGAGATAACCCACAACCAATGAAACCAGGAAAGTCTGCCTGTAGGCCTGGAGGAAGCCAGGAGCAATCTTGTAGATCAATGTGGAAGGAATTGTGGTGAAAGTACTCCTATTGTTGTGTTGTGTGGGGGCCCCTCACAAGGACCCTTTCACTCTCCTGGAAAACCCTGTGCTAACCTATGCTTTTCCTTAAATAAAAATGACAGGCTGGGCTGTGGCTCACACCTGTAATTCTACCACTGTGGGAAGCCAAGGTGAGTGGTTTGCTTGAGCTCAGGAGTTTGAGACCAGCCTGAGCAAGAATAAGACTCTGTCTCTACTAAAAATAGAAAAACTAGTCGGGCATGAAGGTGGGTGGCTGCAGTCCCAGCTACTGGGGAGGATGAGGCAAGATGTCTTGAGCCCAAGAATTTGAGGTTGCTGTGAGGTATGATGATGCCATGGCATTCTACCCAGGGCTACAGAGTGAGACTCTGTCTCAAGAAATAAAACAAAATAAATAAATAAACAAAATGTACACTTCTCTCCTTGCTATATTGGAGTCCCAGTTGCCTCATTTTCCACTCCACTACTTTCTTGCTCTGCCTTTGACTCAGCTGAACTTGCTAGTTCCGCTAGGGGAACCAAACCTGTCCACTGAACATCCAGAGATGAATTCTCACCTCTAACTGGGAGGACCTAATGAGACGGTGTGTGCAAGCTGCCGGCCTTCTAAAATGCTCACAACTATTACTAACAGCCATCGCATTGCCTAGCACAGGGCCCCGTAACGTCAGTAAATGCTGGGCCCAACATAGCACTTTGGCTATAGAAATCCCACCTTCTGTTCGGTTTGGTACTAAAACAGCTGTGATTTAAACAAAAATAACTTGACTATAGGTCAAGAACTCCAGCTGCATAGATGCAGCTCCAGGTGCCAGGCACTGAGAATCTGTCCCTGAAGACGCCAGATCACCTGTGGGGTCTCACAGTCCTTGCCAGTTGGATGTCTCTACCCACTTCTCTTGTACAACTAGCCCACAGCTCCATTGCCTCGGCTGTAAAGTGAAAGTAGGTCACCTCATTATTTCACATTTCAGAGGCAGGTGGGATACAGGAGATAGGGAGGGAGAGAGTGGAGCCAATAGCAAGTGATGACCCGTGGAGAGCGGGGGAATTCATAAACCTTCCGTGACTTCCCTGGAGAGGGGAAGGAGGAAGGAAGAAGAAAGGAGAGGTAAGGAGGAACAGAGGAAAGGAAAAGGAGGGAATGAAGGGAAGACAGGAGGAAAGAAAGATGGAGAAAAGGTGAGAGGAATCCTGCCAGGCAGGTGGCTAATGGGCTGGAATGCGCAGACCATCGCCTGCAGCTTCTGACCAGAGGCTGGAGATGCTACGCGTCCAATCTTTGCTGCCCACTGTATTGCCCAGGGTAGCTACAATGACTGAGAAGGCCACAAGTTCTGCTAATGCTTTCACAGTGGTCCCTGGGGCTTCCCTCTCTCTGGGTGACTCCCGTTTAGACCTTGTTAATGGGTCCCCTGCCAAGAAGCTCTTGTCCAACTGTGCAGTTAAAAGTGCTTTTTTCAACTAATCACCCTCAGAAGCAGAAAGGCTCTGGGCTGGGAAGGTGAGCTCAGGCTGTGGTTGCAGGCAGGCCTGGGCAAGGCAGCCTCTCAACCTGCCCCTAGGATCTTCTCACCATCCTTTCCCCAGGAGGATGGCAGAGCTGTTCAGACTCAGGGGCTTTTGCTGTGGATAATGCTCACAAGGGGGCAGGGAGCTCAGTACAAACCTTGATCTGATTTCAGATCAAGTCTATGATAGCAGCAGGGCAGGAGGAAATTTGAGGCCTCTAGAATGTTCCCCCAGGGAGGCTGGAGGTTATTCTTTTACTAGGCTCAGAATATTGTTCACTTGCTATATGCAGGTGCTAATGCAGGTGCTGGGGATGCTGTGGTGAGTACAAGGGCCAGGACCACTCTCAGGAAGCTAAGGTTCTAAGAGGGAGCCCGAGGTTAAGTAACCCAATGAGTCATTACAGTGATTTCAGAGAGTAAAGAAAATAAAGTGACGTGCCAATGACTATCCCACAGTGGGTCCACAGGGAAGAGCAATAGTAGATGGGGAGTCAGGGAAGGCCTCTCCTGGGAAATGATGCTTGAGCTAAAACTTGAATGTCATGAAGAAGCAAGGATCTAAGGAAACAGGATCCCACATGCAGGGAGAATACTAAAAGTCCTGAGTTTGGAGCAAGCTTAGCGTGTTAGAAGAACAGACAGAAGGTCAATGTGAGAGTTTAATGAGTTTACAGCAGATAAAATCAGAGAGGTAGGTCACTGCCTGGCCAGCCTCCAAATGACCCCCAGTGACCTCTGTCTCCTGGTATTCACACCTTTGTATAAACAATGAACAGGGCTGACCTGAGTAACCAATTGGATACCAGAGAAATGATAGTGTTTAACTTGTGAAACTGGGTCATAGGAAAACATTGCACATTCTGCTTGTCACTCTCTCAAACCACTTGCTCTTGGCAAAGCCAATCACCATGTCATGAGAGAAGTCCAGTCCAGCAGTCCTATGGGAAGGTCCATATAGTGAGGATCTGAGGCCTCCTGCCAACAGTCAGCACCCACCTGCCAGCCGTATGAGTGAGCCACTTGGAAGTGGGTCCTCCAACCCTCAGCAAGCCCCAGACAACTGCAGCCCCAGCTGACACCTTAACCTTAACTACAACCATCAGAGACCATGAGCTTGGACTACCCCAATGAGTTGTTCCCACATTCCTGAACAGAACCCACATGAGATAATAAAAGTTCATTGTGTTCTTAAGCCCCTATATTTTGGGGATCATTTGTTACACAGCAATAGATAACTAACACAGTCATGGAAGGGCCATGGTAAGAAAGAAGTATGAGTTTTATTTTTGGCACCAGTAAAGGGTTTTAATTGGGAAAATGACAAATGATTCATGTTCGCATAGAGCACTCCAGACTCTGTAAGGGGGCTGCAGGAAGGCAAGAGAGACCAAGGTGTGGGAAGGATTCCTATTTCCAGACTTCCTTCCAGCTGTTTAAAAATGCTCTTTAATTTCTTTCCAACCAGCCGATCACAGCTTTGCAGTTCCTAATGAGAGATGGGACAGCTCTGAAATTTGGAAATGTGGAAAGTACTATAAAGCATCCTGTCTTGCTTTTGCTTCTCCACTTCCATGGTTGGCGTGGTCTCTAAGCATTTCCAGCTTGCCCCTTGCGATTGGGTGAGGTCCTGTTGTTGCCAAAATTCATTTCTATGCCTAGTTCTTGATCTCAGAGATTCAAAGAATGAACCCACAGGCATGCATGCAGATAAGGGACAGGATAGAGTTTATTGACAGGGAGATAAACGGAGAAGGAAAGAAGAACAACAGAACCTCCAGCCATGTAAGGGAGGGAGTCACAAGTGGGAAGTCCTCAAGGGTCTTCTGTCTATGGGTTCATATACTGCCTGTGAGCAAGGGGATCTTGAGAATGTATACCACACTTTGCCAGGAGCCAACAGACAGAAAAACATCCCACCCATGTTGTTTAGCAAATAATGTATTAGCAAATGATGAGATCTTCATAGTCCCTGTCCCAAGAGAGGCAGCAAGGTATATGTTTTTCACTCCAGTGGGTACCACCCAGATGAGATCAGGCTGCTCTTCTCTCATCTTTCTTAAGTCCAGAGAATATACCCTGGAAAGGCCTTTTCTAGACCCCCAGGCCTAGAAAATGGGTGTTCCTATCCATCTCTGAATGGGGGAACCCTGTATCTCTGTGACTAACTTTGAAAGGTGAATTTCTGTGAGCCAGAGCATTGCATTGTCAACTGAAGACCATTCAGAGCAGTCTTGTTTTATCAATGAACATGTGAGTTGATGGCTGCTCCATTAGTCTGGACCCCTGAGTAACCAAGAGAAGAATATTCCTTGTCAAGTATAGACACATATATAAACATGAAGGAAAAACAAACCTGGTATTCACAATTTTGTATAAACAATGAACAAAGCAGACCTGGGTAACTAAGGTCAGCCCTGTTCGTTATGTTTTAAGTTATTGAGATGTTTTGTTTTAAGTTATTGAGATGATTTGGGGGCATGTTTGTTATCTCAGTGCAAACACCAGCATCTATTGATTGATACACTTGAGGAGTACCTACAAGGCCCTGACAATTTGATATTTGTGGCCTCAATCTTCACAGTGAGGTAAATGTTATCCCCATTTTATAGAGAAGGAGATAGAGACTCAGTAAAGAAAAAAATATTAATATGTCAAAGTAGAGAAGCCAAGGGGAAAGAAATTAATATCTGTGAGGCTGTGAAAAATATGCCAGGATTATCACTTAACTTTAATTAGGACAAGTAGTATAACTTCTCTGTGCCCCATTATATCATCTGGGGTTCAGCTGTAAAATCTCTCTTGCTATATTAGACACAAAAGAACTTAATATATAGAATTCAGTTCACATGAGATTCTTGTGGGGGCTGTAGGAGAAGGCTCTAGGCTATCCTCCAGAAATGATCTCCACAGCAGCACGTCAGAACTGGCACATAAGAGGAATATGGGCCATCAGAAAGCCACCTTCTGATATCTGACCTCAGGATCCATCCAGATAGATGAACCAAATCCCTTCTCTTTCTGTTTCTAGAGCCACTCCTCATATTCTATGAGATCTATCAGCAAACTGGATGCTTCATCTCCCCACTGAATTCCATTCCATGTAAATCCATATGATTAGTGATTATGAATCTCATCTAAAGTTCTAGCTGCAAGGGAGTCTAGGCAATGTAGATGTTAGCTTTCTAGTCTCTGTAGTACACAGAGGCATCCTAGGAAATGGTTGAATTGATGTTTAATGAGACAAGTGACTGACTCCACCACATTCAGTTTCCCCATCTGAAAATGAGGGCTATAACTCCTGCTTTACCCTAATTCACAGTGCTGTGGTGAGGGGCAAACAAGACCAAGAATGTGGACATACTCAAACATCAATGTCTTCTTGATATTAAATGTACAAATCCCTCCAATAATCCTACATGGTTGATATAATTATCACCATTTTAGCAAAGCTAAAACTAAGGCTTGGAAAACTGAGCTTTTGGTAAGTTTTGGGCTTGATGACCTAAAGTGACCAGCTTGCTCAAACTTGAAAGCAAGCAGACTTTCTGCACCATCACACCTTTCCTGAAGCTCAAACCTCACCTAGCCTGGAAAGAATATTTGGTGTCTCTTAATTAGTGTTAATGAACATGCAGATTTCTTCCAAGCTCAAGGACTTTCTGCATATTTCCTCCTAGTTAACTACATATTCTAATGGATGTCTTTCTTCCTCAACCTAGGTATTTATTAGGTTCCACCTAGTTTATTTATTAACTGAAACTCTGTTCAAATGAGTTATACTTGAATCAGGTCTCACCTCTGTTGCCTTTTACAGCAAGCTTCAAGGAGGCTTCTAGAAAGTGTTCTTTCCAGCAGTACTCAGTCTAGGGTTGGATGTAGGACCTTTTCCTTGTATTCCCTAAAGAAAAGGTCAAGTTTCCCCACCACCTATCCCAAAGAATCAAGGCATGGTCTCTGAATTAGCAGCTGACAGCTATCACTGTTGCAGAGCTAGCATGTGCCAGGCATTAGGACAAGCATGAGGAAGGGCCAAGGCATAATGGCTCAAAGAAGTGACCATGGAAGCAGATAGCCCAGGTTCTGAATACAATTGAACCTTTAATAAGCTGTATGATATGGGGCAAGTGGACCTTTCAGAGCCTCTGTTTCTTCACCTGTAAAATTTCCCTGATGAATTTCACCATCTTAGTAATGTTGAGGGGACTAACTAACGAGTTAGTCCATCTCAGAACACCAGTGACAGTGTGTGCTCTGGAGCCCAACCCCCTAGTTCATATCCTGGGTCTTCTTTTTGCTGCCTTTATTGTCATTGATCAATGACATAACTTCCCTGGACCTCAGCTTTATCTCCTATATCACAGAGATATGACAGCACCTAGGACCTTACTAGATGGTTATCAGAATTAAATGAGGTAGTAGAAGAAAGCATTTGTAACAATGTATAGAACATATTGAGCACACAATAAATGCTCATTATCTGAGACATAGTGAGCACTTCATTAATAGTAGCTATGTTCAGTAGAAACAACAGTCAACAAACAGAAAACGTACATCTTGACAATCCTAGGAGAAATGCTTTCTCTCAAGACTTTGCTTGCTCCCACTCTGGACGATTAGCATAAATTTGGAGCAGCTGTGCTTAAATTTGACCATGCATCATTATTGCCAGGAGGCTTGTTAAAAACACAGATTCCTGGGCCCCACTCCCAGCTTCGGAGTCAGTAGGTCTGGAGTGGGGACCTGATAACTCACATTTGTAATTGAGTCCCAGGGAATTGGTGCTATTAGCCTAGAAACACATTCTGACCCTGTGACTTACGTTAATTCTCAGGGAGCCCTCTCATTTCTGAGCTATGCCCCCATTGGCTGTCCATGGGTCTCTGTCCCATCCACTAACCTGTACTGCCCGCTCAAGATGGCAGTTGCCTTAGTCCCTTCGGTGCTACTGTAATAGAATACCTGAGACTCGGTAATTTATAAACAACAGAAAACTATTGGCTCATAGTTCTGGAGGCTGGGGAATCTAAAGTCAAGGTGCTGGCAGATTTGGTGACTGGTGAAGCCATCCTCAAAGTGGCACCTTGCAACAGAGGGATGGGGAAAGGTTGGGTCCTCATATAGTAGACGGCAAGAGGGGGGCCAAGCTCACCCTTTTAAAACAGTGTTAATCCCAACCAGGAGGGCAGACCCTTCAGGGCCTAATTACCTCTCAAAGGCCCCACTTCTCAGTACTGTTCCAAAGGTAATTAAATTTCAACTGGTGTTTTGGAGGGAACATTTAAACCATAGCAGTGACCCACAGAGAAAAGGGACACCATAATTCTGGTTCCTATCCTCTTCTCTGCTGCCAAATGCTACCTTCTCACCTTGTAATCCCTAGCCAGCCAGGGAATGAAAAGAAGAAAGACTAAATTCTGCCCTGAATTCGGGGCAGAGAAGTGTAACTTTTCCAGAAGTACTTAGTAGCCATTTAGCCTCTGGCCAGTTGTGGTTCAGAAATAATTAATGATTTTTCTGTTTGGTTTGCATGGATCCCAAATGTGAGGGGAATACCAGTTTCTCTGATTTCTACTCTAAAATTAAATCAATCTTTCTGTGGAAATGTAGGACTAGAAAGATTAAGATCTTTGTTTTTCACATATATATATTTTTAATTCCCATAGTTCTGAATTTCATAAGTTTTGTGTTACTATTGTACTATTGTGACCAAAATTAATTTTAAACCAAAAGAAAAGTCATTATTCTTTATTTTCCCTAAAATATATTTTACCTTCAGATACAAATAGGAAAGTATAATTAACTATTAACATGGGCTTTGCTAATTTGTAGTGTCTTTAAAGAAATGTTGGGGGTAGGAACCTACAGAGAATTATAGAGGAAAATTTGGAGAAGAAAAAATAAAACTAACTCAAAAGAAAATATAATGCTCCACACCTAAAGGAAAAGATGAAAAATATTTTCTATGAAAGGTCAGATAGTAAACATTTTAGGTTTCAAGCTCAGTGAATTATATCCATGTCAATATCCTAGTTGTACTGTTATACTTAACATTTTGAAAAATAGTACCATGGGGGGGAGTAGACCAAGAGGTTCCCTGTATTATTTCTTTGAACTGTATGTGAATCTACAAATATCCAATCAAATTAATAATACATATTTTCAGCTTTGCAGGCTGTATATTCTCTGTTGTGATAAATCAACCCTGCTGTTGTTAAGTGAAAGCAGCCACACACAATATGAAAATGAGAATGCATAGCTGTGTTCCAATAAAACTTTACTTATGGAGATGCAATTCGTACAATTTCCACACAGCACAGATATTTGTCTTTTGTATTTTTTTCCACCTGTTTAAAAATGTAGTGTTCTTAGCTCATGGGCTGCACAAAAAGAGATGGTATTTTGGATTTGGCCTGCAGGTCACAGATTTGTTTTGGTTTGGTTTGATTTGGTTTTTTATCTTTGAGCTAAAAAAAAGCAGTCTACTTTAAGCATCACCTTTCCACATATTCTTAGGCTATATCTGGGTTATAGCTTTCATATGAAAGCTATATATTGGTTTCATAGTAGGACTGAGTACATTGAATACTTTTTCTTCCATTCTTGAAATACTTTGCTACGAAGAATATGTTCCAGCTCCATCCATGTAAACATGAAAGAGGTAAAGTTTCCATCTTTCTTTAAGGCTGCATAATATTCCATGGTATACATACACCACAATTTATTAATCCATTCATGGGTCAATGGGCACTTGGGCTTCTTCCATGACTTAGCAATTATGAATTGGACTGCAATAAACATTCTGGTACAAATATCTTCGTTATAATGTGATTTTTGGTCTTCTGGAGATATACCTAGTAGAGGAATCATAGGATCAAATGGCAGGTCTATTTTTAGATCCCTAAGTGTTCTCCAAACATCTTTCCAAAAGGAATGCATTAGTTTGCTTTCCCACCAGCAGTGTACAGTGTTCCCTTTTCTCCACATCCATGCCAGCATCTCTGGTTTTGGAATTTTGTGATGTGGGCTGTACCCTTTCTATGTTTGGATATGTTAGATATACAAAAACTGACCATCATATTCCAAAAATTGCCTATAGTACTCAACATAGCCACTTGCTATACAGGTTTGTTGCCTAGGAACCATAGGCCATACCGTCTAGCCTAGGATCACAGTAAGCTATACCACCCAGGTTTGTGCAAGTACACTCCTGATGCTCACACAAAGACAAAATCATCTAATGCTGCATCTTTCAGAATGTAACTCTGTTGTTAAGAAATGCATGACTCTGCGTGTGTGTGTGTGCTGATAAGCTGAGCAAGTTGAAACTTGTACAGGTGACTTGTTGGTGACTGTGTTTCTGGGAAGTAAAATAATGCACCATAACACAGTCTGTCTCAAAATTTTCATAGTGACCTATATATCTCTTCTATTGCTTCTGTTTCTCTGGAGAACCCTGACTAATACACTCTTACAATAAAAATTAGTTTAAAAGATCTCACTCCTCACCATAGCTCAAAAGAACCAAGGCATGAAAGGCCAAGACACAGAGCTCCAGGAGCAGAACAAAGCAACATGCAGAAGAGCAAGCCCTATACAAAGGCACATCACTCAAGGCACGAGGGTGGGAAGGGCTGCTGACATGTGTAACACATACTGGAGAGCAGGAAAGCCTCCTGTGGTTATAGTTCATAAAGCCTGTTTCAGTGAAGTCTGGCAGAGACTGAGGGTCTAGACCCCAATACAATGAGATAGCCAGCCAGCATGGGACAAGGACCACAGAAGACAAAAGAGGGTCTACAAAACCTGACAAAAGAGATGCCAGATGGTTCTGGAACAGGGGTCTTCTTTTGTCAATTCTAAAAAAAGATGGCTTTCATTTTCTTTGCTAGGAATAATTGGCTTTTGATAACACATGCCCACTGTATTCCATGTATAATTTGTTAAGATATAGGTCTATGAATATATATCAACCTAGACATATATAATTGCATGAATTTATATCACTTTCTATTAAATATATAATAATAGCTAGGCTTAACTGAGGTCTCATTATGCCAGTACTGAGGCTGAGCAACCCTCAGTTGGGTTTCTGGAACACCAAGAGGCGAGTTGACAGGAAAGAGAAGAATGGATTAAACAAGAAAAGAAACAAAGAGAGGGAATGGATACTTCAATGCATGGCAGTGTTCAGATAAATTTTCTACTTTGGATTCTGAAGTATTCTCTGCTTTCATTGCAATAAATCTTTTCACTCACACTGGTCATTTGCTCTGATTAGAGCTGTGAGAGTGAAATTGAAACATAAGTGAGTAGCTTATGCTGAAAGATTTTCCTGAATCCTTTTTATGAGCAGAGTCAAAAACATAAAGGGTAAAAGCATAAAATCTGGAGCTAATCCTTTGTACTCAAAGCCCACCATCATCATCACCAACATCAATATCATCATGACCATCACCATGACCAGCATCAATATCACCATCACCACCACCATGACCAACATCAATATCATCATCACATCTCTAATTAACTCTGTGAACTTGGGCAAGTCATAGAATGTCCATGCATCTCAGTTTCCTCATATGCAAAAGGAATGTAATGAGAATATTTAATTTTATGACTTCTATAAGGATTCAGTGAAAGAATATAGATAAATTTTTAAAATAGTGATCTACTTGGCACTTATCAGTATTCAAAAATATTTTTGCTACTATCTTCTCTCTCCTGACCAGTCATGGAGGTTGTGACAAACTTTGTTTCTCTGTGCTTTGTTTTTCTCTATTGCCCACTCTTAACCATTGTGTATCTTGGTTTCACCATCTGTAGATTAGAGATTATAATACAACCAATCTCATTGATATGTTATGAAAACAAATCAGTAAGTGCATAAAAAGCAATTAGAACAATGTCTGGCACATAAGGAATATACATGTATTTCTGGTGGTTGTTGTGATAGTGATACTGCTGCTGTTATTAATGATGCTGATATGAGGGTGGTTATGGTAATGAGGAAGAGGAAGAAGGGGGAAGATATGATGGCAATGTGGATGTTGATGGCAAGGAGGAGGAGGGGAAGAAGATGATGGTGGTGATGATAATAATGATATAATGATGATCATATGGCTGATGGTGATGGTCATATTGATGTGAGTAACATGATTTATGATATCGATATTAGTCATAGTGATGGTGATGGAGACATTGATGTTGGTCATGGTGATGGTGATGATGATGATGTAGTGATAATGATATTGATGTTGGTAATGGTGACAGTGATTTTGATTTTGGTGGTGGTGATGATGATATTGGTGTTAGCACTTGTGAGGGTAGATGATGATATTGATGTTGATCATCATGGTGATGGTGATATTGATTGGTGTTGGTGATGGTGATATTGATGTTGGTTAGGGTGATGGTTATATTCATGTTAGTGATGGTGATGCTAATGTTGATGTGGTGACGATGATATCAAAATTGGTGATAAGGATGCTGGTGGTGGTGTTTTTAGAAGTCTGTCTGCTGCAATCATATGGTAATTCATCTTGGTCAAGACTGTAGCGATTGACTGAAGCTAACTTAAGCAAAGGGACAAAAAAAATAATGTAGTATATTGGCTATAGTGACTTTTAGGCTCACATTAAAAGCCCTACAAGAAAGGCTGGCTTTAGAATAGCTGCATCTGGCATTCAAACAACATCATTAGGCTTCCTTTGACTCCTCCACTCTACTTTCCTGTTTGTTGATTGGATTGCTCCTCTTGGTGGCAAAATTACTTCCAAAGCTCCTATCTCATGCCTTCCCATATTGAAACGCAACAGTAAGAAGGATGCCTCCTCTTCCAGGGCACTATAGCCTAACTCCCAGGACAGGCTCTGATTGATTTTCATTGGACTTGAACACTGGCCAGGTGCATGGAAAGCTCTGATGGGCTCAGGCCCAGGTCACATGCTTTCCAAGACCTAGGATTAGGGTCAGCTTTGCCCACATAAGAACTGGAAGGCTTTACAAGTTTAGAGGAGTTACATGAAAGGAAATAATGGTATTGCCAGAAAACTGGGTGCTGGACAAATTTTTATAAGCCAATAACAGACATCGCTATATGGTAAGTCAACACCATTGAGCATCACATTCTGCTTATGGGAACTTTTTATTAGGAAAGAACCCATCCAAAGTACTATCAATAGACTCATATCTGCACTTGGAGTCAGAATGTAATTAAGATTATGCTGCACATTATATTCATCGATGAATTGCATCAATGAATAAGCAAAGTTAAATTCCAAATGGAATCCACATCTGCAGAGAGCTTCATTCTGCTCTCTTGATGCCATAGAGCCTTGCACAACACCTCACTGATTCAACATCTTACCTTTCCCCTTCCTACCACAAAAATGGGGGAAAGGGAATAGAGCTATATAGGAGTAACATTTTTATATCTCACTGAAATTAATTCAGTACAAATATGAAACTGAGGGGAGGAGCCAGGATGGCGGTCTGTAGTCAGCTTTCTGCAGACGCTCCTGTCCACAAGGAGAGTTAAAGGACAGATATTTAGCAAGAAAGCCAACGGTTTGGAGCTGAGCCAAGAGACAAGGTCGAGGAATGCACATCGACCCTGCTGGAGTGACCTGTAACCCCAAGGATACAAATAAAAGGTACAGAGCACATCACCAAGCAGATGGGAGTCCCCTACCCCAAGAGAACAGCTCGCAGTATACACCATACCTCCATACAAACAAGCAAGCAGAGTTCAGATGTCCTCCCACTCTACCCCACAGGAGAGACCCTCTAAAAACCGGACCTCCTTCCCCTGTGCCGTGGCACTCTCCTGCCAGGCATAAAGCTGTATAAAACTGTATATATTCTCTACCTGCACGTTGGAACTCCTGGCATTCCCCTCCACTCTCACCCTGAGGTTTGGAGGTCTCTCCCCCACAGAGTCCAGATTCTTGAACACTTTCTTGAGGGGTGTGGACAGGGCGTGGGTTGCCGCTGGTCTGTGCTGTTCTCCCAGCTTGGGAGCAGTGAGAGAGTGAGCCGAAAGGCGGCTGGCTGGCTGGCTTTACTAAATTTTGGCCACACCTGGCCCTCAGGGGATGACAGCAGAGACAAAGGGCTGAAGCTCACAGAATAAGTCAGGACTATTAGCAGCCCAGCGTCTCCTCTATAGGGCAGAAATTCTGCGAACTTGTTCTGTTCTATCAGCTTTTTCATCTACTTTATATCAATCAGGGACAGGGCTGGAACTGAGTGAATCGCCCCAGCCCCCATCAAGTACCCAAGTTATTAGGCCTCACCTCCCCCCCTGCCAACACCGACACAACCGGTGAACTGGCTGAGGAGCCACAGAGCCCCATGTGACCTAGGCAGGCACAAACCTCTAGAGCATCTGCTCATTGGAGGGAACTGGACCACAGCCCTGCAGGGTTACCAGAGACTGGGTGTGACAGAGGGGCAAGGCGGGGAAAGAGGCATCAATCTTCCCAGGCTAATTTACTGGATGGGGGGGCCCTCCTGAGCTCACAGAACCCAGGAGCGAGTTATACTAAAGCTGCCAGCAGACTTCTGCCACCTAGACGCCAGAGACTTTTCAACTCTTTGATTTGAGGTTGGTACTGGCTGGGACAATTGATTGGTACCTCTTCAACTGGGCCAATCACCCGAGGACTTTCCAACGTTGTACACTGGGTGTATGGTAGTGGGAAGGTTTGATTTTCCT
>CAUYON010163616.1:0-29736 GCA_963573935.1 Arctocebus calabarensis | reverse complement strand
GAATTCAGGAGCATCTTAGCCGGGTGGCTTGGCCCAAGTCTTCCACGAGGTTGTGGCGAGAGTGCTGGAGGATGTGCGGGGCCTGGAGGGTGACTGACGGGTGGCTTCTCCTTCCAGGACGTCCAGCACACGTGCACAGCAAGCTGGGGCTGTCCCTTGTCAGGAGGCCTCGGTTCTTTGCTAAGTGACTTCCCAGAGGCTGTTTTGCTGCCTTCATGACGTGGTCACTGGGCTTCCTCCAGAGAGAATGAGGGAATAGAGCAA
The DNA here is from genome assembly GCA_963573935.1 of Arctocebus calabarensis. Lineage (NCBI taxonomy): Eukaryota > Metazoa > Chordata > Mammalia > Primates > Lorisidae > Arctocebus > Arctocebus calabarensis. Next base: position 29,472 of record CAUYON010163616.1, on the reverse strand, counting down.
GGTGGACACCCCCAATGACTTTTATGGTCTAACTTCGGCCACACGGGTCATCTTATTTGATATAGGAGGGGACTATAAAAGAATGTGACTACCCCGAGGTGAGGGTTCCTCTTTCTTACCTCATAGGCCTATCTGGCTGAGTAACGCTGATTCTATGTATTTAGAAAATGTGATTCTAGTGTAGTTCGGTTTAAATAGAGGTTAGGGAGGCATCAGGAGCTGGTAGAACATGGCGTTAACAGTATTGGAACAGTAGGGCTGGAATCAGAATCGGAATGACTGCCGGGATCTGGCGCAGGAAGACAAGTCCAGAATAGAACAGGCATTGCACCAAGCACCTGCTGCATTTGAGCAAGACAGTTCGTGGGCTACGGTAGTAAGACAGGACTCCAAGGGATGCATATCAGAGAAGAGAGCCAGGTGCACAGCTTGACAGTTGTCCTCAGGGAAGATGTGTAATCTGGTAGGGTCTGCTGGTCGTGCATGTGCTGAGGGTTTGAACATTAGCATCAACAACGTCACATAACGTCGAAGGTAAGTTGAAGACACACTACTTTCAAAGTTGCAGCAGTCTATCCCTTCTTTTGGCAAGGCAATGAATGAAAATACACTAAACGTCTAAAATCTCTGTTGGTAAACGTGGTACCTAGCAATCTACACAGCTTTTTGAATCAGACACGTTGTCGTTCAGTGTTCTACCTAAAGTGTGGAGTTTGATTTTAAGTGGCGCTAATTGCAGATGCTTGTTCAGTGTCTAATGTCCGTCAAAGTCATTACCTAAGCTCAGCACACACAAGTCGTGAGGTCTGCGTAGTCAACGTAGAAAAACAGTGGGTTGTGGAGTGAAGCAGTTCTGAGTGTCTGTCTCAAGCCTGCCATGCAGGAGTGCTGGCTATGGGACTTTGGGTGGTCATTTGACCTCAGTTCACCTTAATATCCTCATTTATAAAATTAGGAATTGAAAGAACCCATCTCAAAGATTACTGTCAGGGTTTGGTAAGACAATACATGTGAAACAATTAATTTGCCCGATAGTGACACTCGATAAATGTTAGTTTTTATTATTCATATGGAAATTCTTTCCAAAAATTTCAATTAACTCACTTATCAGATAATTATTAATTGATTTCCTTTTATGTATCAGGTGTATATTGGAGATCTGGGAAAAAGATGTGAAAAATGATCAAATCCTCCTGAGGTGATGCTTATAGTTATGAAGTAAGCACAGAAATATAAATGTGGAAAATGTAAGAGGGTGACAAGTTCTATAAAGAAAACAGAGGCGGAGGAAAGCAAGTTCTGGAGTTGTGGGGCGGACGCGGTTCATGTAGGATGATGAGGAAACCCTCACTTCACTTGCCCAGAAGACTGAAAGAAGTGAGGGAAGGACTTCAGCAGGTGTCCGGGGAGACGTTCCGGACAGAGGTAGCAGCGAGTGCAGACGTCCTGTCGTGGGGCAGGCTTGGTGGGTGTGACGGATGCCAAGGAGTCCACTTGGGGTGGATACAGTGAGTGGGAGACTCAGAGGTAGGATGATGATAGTGGAAGGGCAGTGGGTGGCCGGACACTTGGGGATTTGTACGCCATGGTGAGGGCTTTGCCTTGAACTTCTACAGGATGGGAAGACATTGGAGGACTTTGAGCAAAGGAGTGGCAAGTTACGATTTTGTTTTTCCAGGGGTCACTCTGGCTCCTGTGCTAGAGTGGACAGCAGGGGCCAGGGTTTGAGTGAGACAGTCCTAACGTAGCCCAGCACAACTGGCTTGAGTGACGGCATTTTTGGTGGAAGTAGAAGAAAGAGCTCAGCTGAATTCTGGATGTATGGGGAAAGTAGAGTTGACAGGGAACAAAGGTAATTTTTGGTCCAGAGTTTTGGTCTGTGTGACTAGACAGATGGAGTCATTTCTTATTGATCTGGGGAAGTTTGTGGAAAGACATCTGGCAGTTAGGGTCAAAAGTCTGATTTCAGACATGCTGAGTTTGAGAAACTTTTCCGAGACATCAAATGGAGATGGTGGATTTCCAGATCTGGAATGGGGGAGATACGGTCAGGGCTGGGCACTTAAATTCGGGAGTTGTCAGTAATTGAATTCACAGTTATAGTTGAGAAGCATTGCAGATAGGAAAGAGGTGAGGTCTGAGACATGCCAGTGGGAGGGGCGCTTGGAAAAAACCTCTGCTGGGCGGACCTCATGATTCCTGAGGCCACATGCAAGAGTGTTTGAAGAAAGAGGAGAGAGTAATTATATTACATGCTGCTGGTGACACCAGGTGAAATGTGAGTGAGAATTCACCATTCATACGTCTCCAACATGGTGAACCACATACACCATTCAACTCAATGCAGAAAGCAATTAAATAGTTTGAAAACTTTTTGAATTCACCTTGAACTGGCAAGAAAGCAAATAATACTAGAGGAGGAAAGCTGCTATCATTGCTGTTGGATAAGCAGTGTGAGAAAGGACCTGGGGTCCAGATGGAAGAAGTGGCCCTATAGAAAAGTCTGGAAACTGCAACAAAAATGACAGGAAAGAGAGAAAGAAAGGCAGCCTGTCTGGGCACAGATGCAGGGGTGTGGGGTGTGGTGGTGGGAACGCACACTATTCTCCTGGTGGTTCCTTTTTTCTTAGTGGAGGCACAAGGAAAACCATTAGCTAAGAGTAAACGTGTGTGTGTGTGTGTAAATACTGGAGTTTGAGAAGAAAGGAAGTATTAAATAACCTCCAGGAAATATTGTAAGTTTGTCTTCCAGCACTAAAGGCCCACTTGAGGAGAGTAGTTATAGATTTTAAGGAAATGTGCATGTTTTTCTCTATTTATGTTCATCTGCACACATACAGGTGAGCAGTGGTACTGACCAGTCTGTCCAAGTGGGAGACGGCATGGGGGGGACAAGATGAGAGGGCAGGAGGGAGAAAGGGAAGGTCACAAACCGAAGCCTCTGCTTTTCCAGTTTGCATTGACTTTAATCCGCCTCCTTCACGAATTCACACTTGTCACTACCTCCCCCGATTGCCCAAGAAGCCAATTGAGGGGCTTATTCTTTGATGTTTCCAATATACTCTGCAGCTGTTTTTTTTCTCCCCAAACAGGAAATCCATAACTGTCAACTGAAAGGTGTTTTCATATATTTCTTAGTCATTATATATCAGTAACATTATGTGAAATTTTATTGAAAACACTCTTCAAAACGTCAGCTCCATAGAAATATGTATAAGGGACGAGTCTGTTCCAAACTATTACTTTTGATTATAGATGTATCAGCGAGGCTGAGAAAAATTAAAGTTTTAACAGTGTGGCCAATTTTTTCATGTAAGTAGATGGATGAAATTAAATATTTCAATAGAGAATTTGGCCTGACCTCTTGGACGTAACTGTTTACATTTTATCCAATTGGTCTAGTGTGTGCCAATTTTCCACTTTATTTTGAGGAAAGCCTAGAAGATGAAAAGAAAAAAAAATATTCTTTTAACAATAATTTCTTTATAGTGAATATCAATTTGAAACTTTGTTAGAGGGGCGTGTGTGTATGTGCATGTGTGTGTGTATTTGCACACACATGTTGGTAGGGAGTTGGCCTTATAGAAAAGTATGGGCATTTCAAAAAAAATAACAAGAAAGAAGAAAGGAAGGCAGCCTGTCTGGGCGCAGAGGCAGGGCTCAGGGGTGTGGCAGAGAGCTAGGAGGAGAGCAGAGACTATACAAAAGGTTTGATCTGAGTTCGGTGATCTCTAAAAATTCCTCTGTGTGTAATTAAGTTGAACATAAAAGACTAACAACTAAACTAATTGTCTTGCAGTCTCATGATACAAAACTGCAGTCAATAACTATGTGTGATGTACCTTTCTGTGCCGGGGACTGTAGGTGCTGGTCTACAATACTGAAATTTCAGATTATTACTTTCATGGTGTTTAAAGCCCAGGGAGTTATGAATAAGAGTCATGATGGAGACTGGGCACACTTGGGTATCTGATGATAGGCAGGGGGTTAGGTAGAGAGGGTTGTAGAACGTTATATAGACGTTTTGATCCTGAGTGACAGACAGGACAATGTTGACATTAACTTAGAGCACACAAGAGGACTATAAAAACCAGGTAAAGATGCTTTTTAGAGAATGAATAATTGGTTGAAGGGTATACACAGAGACTTCTTTGGAAACATCCGGCAGGGGTTAGGCGAGATTATGAAACAAAGGTAACATTCACCTTGAGAAGAAGGCGGAAAATATATGTGGCAATGCTGTGGTTTCAGGGGGAGAGGAGGGACAGTTTGAGGAGGTGACAAGAAGGTTGGTGGGAGAGAGGCGTTATGAGCTGGCTTCTAAAGAGAATTGTGTTCCTTGTTACTAATTTACAAAACAATCAATGCTGGTGTATTTTATGTATGTAGGCGATTCTAGTTTTTGAGTATGAGGTTTGTATTTTCTTCACACAGCAGATTTGAAAATATACGAGATTATAGAAGAAAAAGAGGTATATTCTAAAACTGTGATTTCAGTGGTAGAACAGGCAGCTTCAACAAATATCAGTTAAATAAAATTTAATTTCAAACACACGAAAGATAAACTGCATTCGTCAGCAGAAGTTTTATTTTTTAGGGATAAGATTAGCAAGCTTCAAAAGGTGCAATTCAATTGTTTTCACAGTTTATGTATTCATTTTTCTCTCTGATGTTCCTAAAATATTTACTGGGGAATACTCACATTTTGTGTTATCCAAGTTGATGTGTTCTCAAAACCTGCTCTTCCCAGGGCCTGCAGAATTTCTTCTGCATTGCTCTACTCACCCTGTTTGTATGTTTCCTCATGTTGTACTTTGAGTTTCAAGGTTAATGCTTAGAGAAAGCAAAGAATGGGGGAGAAACAAAAAGGCTTTGGTACCCTAAGACTCCCTTCCCGGGGCCTCCCCCTTCACTCTGCCACCATCTTTCTTTCTCCCTCCACCTCCTACCAGCCCTGGGAGAGGAATAGGTAGGATCCCGGCCAGCCCCAGTGGTTCTGTCCCTCTTTGATTTTTCTTTTGATCTGTTGCCTACTTGTCAGCCGACATCTGACTAAAGCACACCCGTAATGGAAATGTAGAAGGCGCAGGGCAGGCTGCAATTCTTCTAACCTTCAAATGTGCATATTGCTTAATCCTAAGAAGCACAGACTTTGGATTCTTTGTACTGTTCTACATTCCTAAGGGATCGTTAACATCCATTTTGACTCCCCTGGATTTGTTTCTCAAGTATATTTTCATAAGTGCCCTATTTTAAAAATTACTCCTCGAAAGCATATTTCGGACTAAGCCACCCTAATTTTTAAGGACCCCCTTTTTTTTTTTTACAGTGAACAAGTGAATTTGTAAATAAACAATTTTATTCATTGTATCCTTAGACTAGGGATGTCCAAACTCTGTACTTTGGAAGAGTAGTTTGGGGTCACACGTTAAACACACGAACACTAACGAAAGCTGATTAGTCACCCGGAGACACTAAAAGGTCCATGTATAGATATACCTTTTGTGATATCGCGCACAGCAGATAAGCCTAAAATCAGCATGCAGATACCACTGCCTTAGAGCATCTTTCTGCTCTTTGGTTTAGAAAACTCTAACAGCTTCGAAGTATTCAACTTTGATTGTAAGGAGTTTTCTACCAATGTAGAAAGAAACAGCACTGTAGCCATCACCGAGAGAGACAGGTTCTGTTGGGGAAGGTAAAATCCGACTTAGCAATTTGTTCTCAGTGTAAAGTCAGAGATTCCCGTTGAGTGTCAGCTGTCTGGTGCAGCATTTATTACCTGGAAACAGAGAGAGAAGCTTTATTCATTTCTCATCTTCACTCCTGCTTAGAGTTCTTAGAAAATAAAGTCACTTAATTTCAAAGAAATGATGTTGTTTTCTCAGACTTTGCATTTAAAAAAGAAAAAAAGCATTTCCAAGCTCTTTTGTTCTTGGGGATTTCTTCCCTCCAGCTTTCACATAGCACTTTGCACTGTTCATCCGAAAAACCACTTTAACTAATTTCCTTCTTACAAGCAGCACAGTTTAATTAGGCAATCACCCTTGTGTCTGGAGTCCACCAGGGAAAGGGAGTGACAGAACTGCACAATGAGTTCATTATAAAATAGCACAAAATAAAAACTTGAACTTGAACAAATAAAGGGAAGATGGCAAAAATCAAAGGGTGAAATATTAACGCATGAAAGATGAAACTATCAATCACCTGCAATAGAAAGTCTTGGTTAGTCAATTGGGCTTACTTGAAAGGATAACTTAACAAAAAGAAAGTTAAACAGGGCAAGTATTAAAATGATACACACATGCTGTAACATTCTATTTTATATTAACTACCAATACAAACATTCACTCACCAGTCCTTTGAGGTACTTCACCATCTGTTCTTTGCTGATGGTTGGACTGATTTGAGTTCTTGCAGAAATCATACTCAAGATCTATGATTCCTAATTTTGGTGTCTTTAAGTGGAACAGAACTTAAAGGACATAAGCAAGCTGAGGGCAGAATCCTTCCTGATTTTCATGATGTTTTCTTCCCATCTTTTATGGCACAAGAACACACATATTCAAATAAATATTTCTAGCCATTTACCCTTAGTAGGTTTTTCCAAATCATCCAGTCTATTTTTCATAGAAATAACTATTTTATTTGCAATTCTATTTGTGATTTCAAAAAAAATTCAATGAAATAATTAAAATAACAAATGCAACTTGTATAAGGAAGATTGGGGCATTTTTTTTTTTTTTAAGAGAAAGAGTTTCACTTTTTTGCCCTCAGTAGAGTGCCGTGGTGTCACAGCTTACAGCAACCTACAGCTCCTGGGCTTAGGCGATTCTCTTGCCTCATCCTCCCGAGTAGAAGATTGGGGCATTCTTGTAAGACTAGAACTCTACTGATGAACAGTCCATGAGAGCATTGTGGTCAGCTTCCCATGGGCACCATCACATTGCTCTGTAAAATAGAAAAAATTAAAAAAAAAGTTTCGGGTATGTGAATTATTCCAATACACAGATATCAGTAAAATGGAGGGATGGCTTATTTTTAATAAACCTTTTATTTCAGAATAGTTTAAGACGTGCAGAAAGGTTGCAGAGATGGTACAGAGAGTTCCCATTAGACTCACATCCAGTTTTCTCTTAGCATCTTACATAACTATGAATGAATAGTGATACATTATTGCTAACTAAAGCCTATCATTTATTAGGATTTCATTGGCTTTTCCCTAATGTCCTTTTCCTGTCTGAGGATCTTATGGAAGATATTGTGCTCCTGTGCTACATTTAGTTGTCCATCTTTTTAGGATCCTCTAAACTGAGATAATTTTGCAAACATTCCTTGTTTTTGATAGCCTTGACATTTTGAAGAATACTGGGCAAATATTTTACAATATGTTCCTTAATTTGGGTTTGTCAGAAGTTTTCTTCTTTTTTAGACTGGGGTTATGGGTTTGGGGGTTTGGGGTGAGGAAAATTCCAGACATAAAGGGCCATTCTCATCACATCACACCAAGGGTACCCACCAATATCATTAAATGACTCATCACTGTTGATGTTGACCTTGATCATCTGGCTGAGGTGGTAGTTATGTTTTATACTGTAAAGTTACTCTAATTTTTTATTGCTGTTGCTTAAACGATTCTGGTGGGAAGGCTACAGACAGGAGAACTTTAGGGGTGGGCACAGTGGCTCATGCCTATAATCCCAACACTTTGGGAGGCTGAAGTGGGTGAGAGGAATGCTGGAGGCCAAGAGTTCAAGGTCAGCCTGAACAATATATAAAGACCCCAATGTTACAAAAAGTGAAGAATAAAATTAGCCAGGTGAGGTGGCACGTGACTGTAGTTGCAGCTACATAGGAGGCTGAGGCAGGAGAATCACTTGAACTAAGAAGCTGGCGGCTGCAGGGAGCTATGATCACACCAGTGTGTGCCACCTGGGTGACAAATGAGACTCTTTCTCTAAAAAACAATATATATATATATATATATATATATATACACACACACATACATACAGAGAGAGAGAGAGAAAGAGAGACAGAGAGAGAACTTTTGTTGTATTTCTGTGGTTTTAATACTATGGCTGTATTTGTGTGATTTTTATACTATGATGGTTTATTATACTGAAATGGAAGTGTGCCAATTCGTCAGCCCAGCTCGCTCCATGGTAGGACTCCACAGTCCAGCTTCTGTGTGAGGACTTCCTGAATAGCTATAAGGAGTACAGTCAGGGCCATCTCAGCACTGCTACGGGGTTCCAGTTTCCCCGTGTTGCTTCCTGTTCTTGAGTGACGGTATCTAACTGAAGGAGAGACAGGCTGCAAAGCTATCTTTGGGTAGTGTTTGGGAAGGAAGTGTTAAGTACTGTGTTGTAGGACCGGGCTTCTGCAGTTGTGCAGGCCAGGATTTCGAGCTCAAGACTAGATATGACATTGCTTGGTTCGGTTCGATTTGAGTCTGTGCTTAGCATTTTGAGGGCAATTTGAAATTGTCCTTCCTACTCTTGAGTATACTTAGCGAAAAGGGACTTGATAATTTCCATGCAGTACATCAGTGGGCGGCCAAGCCCGTTGTCCTGATCCGCAGACCTACGTCTTCCATGGGAAAGAAGGAAAGCGATTCCAACGTGGTGCAGAGAGGGGTTTTGTGCACTTAGCTGCAAACTGCAAGGACTCATAATCTCATACTTCACAGAAGAAGTTGCACAAAACCTCAGAAACGATCTTTTAATAAAGAGCCAGACTCCTACACTATGTCAATCTATTGGAAAACATTTTAATATAGAACACAAAGAGATCTCTAAAACTCAGAGGCCATCTGTTGCCTTTGTGGGCCTGGAAGACATGAAGAGGATGTCACACCAACTTCCTTTACCTAAATTTCTGTGAAGGGAAACTTTTCATTTTAGAGTAGAAATTCACTCACCTTACTTACATAATGAAGTTTTCTGACCCTCCCAAAGGAACATAGAAACAGCAGTCCTGACCGTCTAAACTTCATCAACACGAAAGGAAAAGAAGACTGAGGCCCATTCTCCTGTTTTTTTCCTTCTGCAATCCACAATGGTTTTATTTTTCAACTCCTTGTTGGGTGTGCCAGGAACTCAGGTGTGTATTTCCTCAATTTCTACATCATGCGGCCTCCGTGTGAGCTTGACCTGGAGCTGCTGAGTGATGCAAATATCTTGCTGCCAATTCAGACATCACTTTAGCACTTCTGTGTCATTGTCTTGGTTCTCTGCCCATTGTTGAGGCATTGGCTTCCCCAGATAAGGGTTGCAAAGTATTTTGAGGAGAAGCAATGTGGTACTGTGTTAACACCTTTGAGGGGGAATCCTAAGACTTGGGATTTTGTTTCTGTCCAGCACTTCTATTCCTTGATCCCAAGCAAGATTCTAACCTTTGATTCTCAGTGTCCTGAGGGAGAACAAGGAGACAATTGGCATTGCCTTGCCTGCCTTTAGGAAGGTGATTTTAGGATCCCATGTGTAATAACTGTGCATGATAAAGTCTTTATAAACCATGCAGTACCGTACAAGTCCAAGGAAAAGAGAAAATTTAAGGCTGCCCAGGAGTGAGTAAAAGTACTGTAACAGGAATCCTTTTCATCTAGACCAATTGCTAGGGTGTCATGGTGAGTGGTGGGGTGAAATCTGCTCCATTCAGGATGGAGCGATGTCTCAGGGACAGAGAAGAAAATGAATTGGTAGATGCCATTGAGAACATCTCCGTTTCCCAGCTTAGATTACAAATCCACTCCATGGCATCCGAATCCATTTTCTCATTGATTTGAATACTTCAGTTGTACCAGACCATTCACAGATTTGTGTCATAAGATTTTGACTAACGAAGCCACTTGTGTTATGATTGCATAAAAACTGCCACGTTCCACTTGTTAATAGCTTTTGCCTGGTGTTGTGGATAAGTGTTTGTTGATGTTTTCATATTTCAGGGTTCAGGTTTCTACTTCCACGTTTCCATCCCTGAATACTAATGAAAAATGGCTGTACCTATGACAGGTTGCCTGATTTTTTTCCCCCTCTGTGCACTCAATTTGTGTATTGTTGTATCATATGACATTTTGAATCAAGTGCTGCTGGTACCAAGCTGCTATCAGCAGCTGATGCCAAAAATATTCATTATAACACTTCTCAGCATGCAAGGGAGAGCGTTTCAAATCACTGAGACAGAATTTCCAGCCATTGTTCTTTTCTTTTTTGCTTATTATACAGCAAAAAGAATGCAAAACAAAAGGGGGTTTATTAGAAAATAATGTTTCAGTAAAATGTTGTAAAACATGAGGTTCCTTGTTTGTGAAGGTCATATGAAATTCAGTACTGCATTAACGATAACATCTCAGAGGTTTCCTTCTCCCACCTTTTCTCTTTTTCACCCATGTTTTTCAAGTGGCATCTTTGTTCAGTGTTTGATTACATTAAAATGCAAACTATTTACATACATCTGGAGGTAAGAAATACCTTCAACAGAGCACCAGGAAATGAAAAGTACAGGGTGCATTGGGTTTCAGAAGTACTTATTCCCTAAGGGAAAACCATTAAAAAAATCAATGTGAATAAGTAAGGTTTGTCATTTTCTAATATGGATGGTGCTGAGCCTGCAACTATAGGCCAATCTCATTTAAATTAATTCATTTTGCAAAGTGAATGCTGACACTTGGATGCCAACTGACAAGATGCCAGGAAATGGCAGGGCAGAGGAGAGGAGCCTTCAGAGTCAGGCAGTTTTGAATGTCTGGCCTCTGGCTTTCACCGTCTTTTATTGGAGGAAGAAGCTAGGAGCCTGCTGGTTGGGAGGGGAGAAGCAGGGCACAGACCTGAGACAGAAGGGGCTGGGGAGAAGGGAGCTGCAACTTGCTGATTTTTTGGCTGCAGCTTAAAAAACTGGGGTTTAATAACCTTGCTTCACTGATCTGGGGAGACTTAAAGCAAAAGGCTGGAGTTGGGCAAACATGGGTTTCACTTCTGCTTAGTGAATATATCCTAAGTGCTCTTTAAATCCGTGGTTCCTGCACGAAGTGCTGTGACCTCAGTGTAACAGAGAGGGCCCAAGGTCACGTGTGCCAATTGGGAAGAAATCAGAACTGCTACCATGGCCTTGTGTTCAAAGCAATGCCAAAGCCGCAATCTGACAGACACTTCACCTGCCCTGCTATTTATTCTGTGGGATGGCTCTGTATTTTTAAACATGCTTTCATGGAGTGATATTTCCCAGCCTACTGGATCTTAGGTCCGTTGTTGTAGACCAAATGGTTTCTTTTGTCTGGTATATAATATTTTGCTAACTTTTGACTTAGAAATCATAAAAGCTTAAAGGAAAAACGAAGAATTTCATGTATTAAGGCCTTAGTAAGGTGGGTTCCAATACTGTAGTAAAGACTTCATATGTGAGAGTTCAGAACAAGCTGATGACTCTGTGAATGTCTTTTAAAAATGTAATTACCTCGTCATGTCTGTGGATACTGTTTAAGATAGCCCTTGTACATTTTCCTTTTCCATTTGAAATTCTAGAAGAAAATATCCTAAAAAAAATTGCCCTCGAGAAGAACAGTGCATTAAAATCTGCTTTGAAAATAGTTTGCAATTGTCCATATTAATTTGCCCTCGAGTGTAAGTTAGGAAGTGTTTGGCAGGTAGAATTTGACTTTTTCTAAACCCTGTTCTGTTTTTGTCAATTCAGTTAAATTCTTAAACTGTCCATCAAAGTGGTTCCACGGTAATAATGTCTGACCATGGAGGAGGGCCCACCCAGAAGATATTAAGCAAAACTCGGACCATAATCAGGGCTTTTTTTGGTTGTTGCAAAAAGGGGGCTTGTTCCTTGTCTATGGCAAACATATCTTCCTCGGGAAACTTGTATCTTGCTCTTGTTCTGTAAATCTGTCTTTCTCTTCCTCCATAAACTTGGTTTCACCCTTGCTAAATAAACAAAGGAGTAAATAAATACATGAAAGGCAGCCCTCTTCTTAGCAATGACATAGGCGGTCTCCAGCGGAATAGCCTCTTGCCGTTTTCAAACATAGATCAGAGAGTTTTGGGGACGATAAAAGACACAAGAATAGCAGAGCTGGTTTAGTACCGACCACAGATTTATGTGAAATAATTAAAAGCAAACCAGAAAAACAGAGCTGCGCTGGCCCTGGTCAGCTGGGCATTGTGTAGCAGCTGGGATCTGGCGAAGGGTGAGTCCAGGCCGCAGACGCGGGGCTGGAGTCCAGAGACCGGGCGTCAGCGCCTCCCTCCTCGGCTCCCCGCTTCCATAGTTTCTGCCTGGAAGAGGCTGAGCGGGCCTCGCAGGCGAGCAGGAGGGGAGGCCCGGGGCCCTGCAGCGGGTGGAACCAGAGCAGCTGGCAGGCCCCGCCCCGCCCTTGAACCCTGGCTGGGGGGAGGCGGAGGCTGCTGCTCATCGAGCTCTTCCTTGGTTGCCAGCCTCGTTCTTAGGATGACATGTCATTCAGGTTAAGTCCCTCGGTTCCCCACTGCAGATTGGTGTCACGTGGGGCTCCTCAGCGTGGTGACCGGTGGCTTTCTGGATCTATAAAGTTTTATTTATCACGCTGTTTTCCTTATGTAGTTACTTACTGACTTTGGTGGGTCGGGGACGTGTACTTGGCTCAGGGAGGAAAGAAGCTGCATTGGGCGACTCCCAGCACCTCCGCGCAGGCTCCCCCGCGCTCCCTCTTCAACTTTCTGAGCATGCCAGCCAGGCCCTGTCCGCGCCTCTCCGCGTCCTCCTGGGGCCCCAAGGACAGTCGCTGTGCTCCCAAGGCAGGACCCAGCCTCAGGTATTAAATGCCCAGGATGGGATGTGTAAAGAAGAAAATGCCCACTTTTGACTTAGAAATGATGGTTCCCATAGGAATGCAGATGATTTTTAAGGTCATTTCGAGTCAGTTGGTAGTTAAATAGGTATTACACTCTGTAACTGAAAGGCTAGAAATCTGTCTAGCAAAGCACAACAGTCATGCCCAAGAAAATATGCAGCTTACCTCCTGCGAAGTACTGCTGCTCCATTTTAAGGCTTTTGTTTTGTTGTTCTTCTTTTTACATGAAAGTGATGCAAAGAGGAAAAGAATAAGATTATTTTTCCCCATGCTGCTGGTTATATAATTTGTATTTGACTCTAGACTATATGCATGAGTCCATAGCATGGGTCTCGCGAACGCTGGGTTGTGCTCTGTTGCAGATGTACCATTTTGAGGCCACGGGAGCTGTGCCAGGGGTCAGTGATAACAGCACAGGGTGGACAGGACCATGTGATTTAAAGGAAAGATTGTGGAGCAACGAGACAGAAAAACCGCTGTGGCAGGGGCGATGGTTCTGGCTGGTGCTCTAGCACTGTCTCCAGACCAGAGCTGAAGCCCACAGCCGAGTCTTGCCTGTGCGGAGGGACACCGTGCTATATGGCGGGCTGGGCTCCGGCACAGCGCTAGAATTTAGTGGAAAAATTGATAGTTGGCACGAGAACTAAGTAGATCAGGTCCGGAGGGCCGACGATACGCTCCCCTCACCCTAACTGGTTGTTGACAGTTATACTCAGAGGCTGCACTGGGAAGGCAGCAGCGCTGGTTAGCAATCTGCCCTGTGGCTTATTACCATTTGTCCCTGTCTGCTCAGGCTGCTGTAAAAGAAATACCGTAAAGTGGGTAGCTTATGATGAACAGAAATTTATTCCTCAGTTCTGGAGGCTGGGAGGTCCAGGGGACCAGCCGGTGCCTGTGAGGGCTCCTTTTCTGCTTCGTACGTGCACAGAGCCCTCTCTCTGCATCCCCACACGGGGAAAGGTCAGAGGCATCCCGCAGGGTTTTCTTTATAAGGGCACTAGTTTCATTCGCATGACCTAGTCTCTGCAAGGTCACACCTCCTACTGCCATCACTCTGCATGACCTAGTCTCTGCAAGGTCACACCTCCTACTACCATCACTCTGGAGATTAGGATGTCAACATATACATTTTGGGGGACCGAAGTACTCAGTCCATTACACCATGTAGCTTAACTGAAATGAGATTTCCTTTGACAAATATCGCTTTCTAAATATCCTGAACATAACAGAAATAACTTAGATCTTTAAGGCTAATGCATTTTAACTTTACTGGAGGCTTAGAAAAAGAGAGAAAGTACCAATAAATTCACTCACACATACATAAGGTGACCATGGTATCAAGAGGACTATAAGTTATTTAGCAGTGATTCGTCCCATAGACACGTGCAGAGCACCCACACTGTATAGCACCTTATGTAAGGCCTGAACCTTTGGGAACAAATGAAAGAGGACACAGAATCTGCTCTCATGAGTTTTAAAGTCGAATGCAATGCTCAGCGAATTGTCGTTTGCAAGCCAAATCTACTCCACCTGTTCTTGTATAGCCACAAGCTAAGATAGAAATCATAAGAATAATATTTTGTGTTATCTGGACAATCATATGAATTTAATTTAGATATATTGACACTGAAATAAAATTTAAATGGAACATAGCCATGATCATTCCTTTAAGTATTGCCAAAGACTATTCTCATTTACAATGTCCAAATTGAGAAGTTATGTCAGAGAGCTGTTTGTACGCAAAGGCTCACCTGTTTCACTGTAGCCCTTTACCAAAGAGTTTATCAATGGGTTTTCTAATGGGCTACAAAGTTGTTAATCAGATTCTCACACCCTTAAAATCAAGCACGCGGGAAAGACTGGGCCGGACTGGTGTGTAAATATATGAATGTGTATAATGAGGCAAGCTGGTGCTCACTAATGTGAAAACCTTCATCACTTTTTGTTTAATTCTTTACAGGGCTCACAAGAGACCATGCTCAAGAAATGATGAACAAATTGTAATTACTAGTGTCATTCTAGTAATACTAAGTGTTGAGGAATTTCTAACCAAATCCCTACTGGTTTGGTGTTGAAAGTTCTGTGAGGCAAAAGGGCAAGAAATAAGTTTAATGATGCCTCATATGGTCCAGGCTTTCACTGAGTGCTTACTAACCTTGGCACTTACTTGGTACAGCAATTGGGGGAAAAAAAGAGACACATAAGTTTAGAATAGAGAAAAATGTTGCATACAAACTTTTAAAAATGAGAAAAGACATTACCTATACAGATATATGAAATATAGATGACATATTTTACTCCATAAGTATGCAAGAAGTATTTTTGTGTGTATCATGAAAGGACTATTTAAAATGTATGAGCATAATATTTTTCTTCTGAGAGATCCAAAGTACTTGTTTTAATTCTCTGAATATTATTATGTAATAGTAAAAAAAATTAACTTAATCTCTTTATCTGCCTTTAGAATTAATGCAAAGCCAGATCTTTGAACCCTTTTTCCTGTCAATTATTGAGAATACGGCTGTCCACTGAATTGTGGCAGGTTGTTTTCATGTGTTTGCAGGAGGCTTTGGTCTGCAGGATTACATAAACATAACCACTTATTAGTCTTTTCTGATCATGACAGAAAGAAATAAAAAAGGCTAGATAAGATAAAATCATTGTTTCAAAGTGGCATTGATATAAAATAAAACGTCAGGGTAACATAGAAGAGCCTTTGAATTTTTAGTCTCCTAGACAGATTCAACTTCAAAGACTACTGTATTGTCTGACGCAGAAGCTTTTTATCATCCATCCTCAAAAGATTTTAGTTCATTTGTGTGGCTTCAGAAGAGTCTCATTTATTTATTGATCAAACAATCATTGAGTGCTTACTGTGTGCTAGCACTGCGTCTTATGCTTGGAATAACAAGACGACGTCTCTAATGTGCTCAAGTAGTGGGAAGACAAAGGTAAAGTGGTGGACTCCAGTAGTCACAGAATTACCCAGACAAAGACAGGTCTGTGATAAAGTGGGGTGTTTAATAGGGAAGTGCATGGAGTCATGTGCATAACAATAATAACTTTACCTCTTTTATTTTAAAAATTTCGTTTGATATAGTTCATTGGCTCTTTTAGGCCATTCCTGTTAAAAGCAAGAACATTTTAGAAATGAGACATTCAGGTAGGGGGTGGCTCAGGCCTGTAATCCTAGAACTCTGGGAGGCCCAGGTGAGAGGATTACTTGAGCCCAGGAGTTCGAGACCAGCCTGAGCAAGAGCAAGACCTCTCTACTGAAAACAGAAAAACTAGCCGGGCATCTTGGTTGGCCTGGTGGTAGACCAGAAGCAGGAGGGTCACTTAATCCTAGGAATTGGAGGTTGCTATGAGCAAGGTTAACACCACTGTATGCTAGCCTGGGCAACAGAGTGAGACTCTTTCTCAATAAAATAATTAAAAAAATTAAACATTCTGTATTAGAAATGTGATAAACTAAGTTATTTTCTCACAGTGAAGATATAACTTATGTGATCTGCCCGAGTGTTTTGTCCTGAAATTTAAATAAAATACAAGTTTAAACATTTTGAGGAGGAGAAGAAAAAAAAGTCATTGCATTGATACAAATGTTTTCACAAAGAATTACCCACCAAATTGCATGCCTACCTTTTCAACCGTTCCTACTAGACAGATATATTAATAGTGATTATATCCAAATAATGTCATAAACTAAGGTAAGTCTGGTATCTCAGCTTAAATCATATTTAATTTCATACTCTTGGCATAACACCAGACATAGTACATGCAAATATGCTGCACAGTATTTACAGAAAGGTCACAGCAAAACCAAAATGCATCTATGCAATGGAATGTATCCTTGAGTCAGTGGGCTTCTTCCTAATTGCTGTCACTACTAAAACTCAAGTTATACAACTCTTGTTCATTATGTGTCAGAGATAAGGAAGACGGACCAGGGATGAGTTCCATTCTCACCAGACTTGAGAGAAAAAAGAATGTTTTCCTTCCTCAGGAATGATGCCTAGGGGTTGTGTGGCTTCTGTAGAATTACACAAAGTGCCTTAGACACATACTGTTCAATATTATTTACTTTAAATAACAAGTACTAGATTAGGATTACAATTTTGTGTTACAATACTACAAAAAATTTCTCAACATTGATGTAATTCATTAATCGACAAAGATTTATTGAGCAACTTTTTTGTGCACTACAAATATGGGGCTAATGAAAAAAGTAGCATCCCACATAGATTATGGCAGTCATTGCTACATTCACTTAGCAAGTCCCCATTAGGCAATTTGTACAAGCAAAACACCATGATGTGCACTGGGAGTGGTAAAATTAATACTAAGAAGTATCTCAGCTGGGAATTCTCAGGCCAGAGAATTCCTAGGTGAGATACTTATGCAGAAAACAAAAACATTTCATTGAAATGTGTGTCAGAGTCACATATACAGATGATAAATACTATCGCTATTTAGGTCATTAAGAGGAAAGGAGTTTCTTTGGAAGAGGTGGAACTTCATCAATTCCTAAGTGATAGACAAGTTTTGGGCAAGGGAGGGCAGATTAGAGTGTGCCAGGGGCCTGGAAGGGAAGGGTGGTGTTGAGGAGTGAGAATTCATAGTGCGTGCAGAGAGATGGTGTGGACACAGCTGGGGGAACAGGCAATGATCTCTTAGGAACCCTAATCCTGTAAATTATTGAGGAAACATCCACTGATGAGATTACTTACCTCCGTCTATAAAGTCGGAGCCTGTGCTTGCTTTGGCAGCAGATATACTAAAATTGGAACCATACAGAGATTAGCATGGCCTCTGCACAAGGATGACATGCCAATTTGTGAAGCGTTCCATATTTTCAAAGTTGGAGCCTGTCTTAAACAACAAGACCCATTTTCTGCTCAGAGGATGCCTTAGGAGTCCCAGACCAATGGTCACAGACGTAGATTCAAGTGAGTTTTCCTTCCTCCTGATACTGCTTCACTTTTGAACCCTATTCTGTGAGAGATGCTTCATCCTCGGTCCTTGTCACCAGCCCTCTATTTTGTACTATAATCCTTGCAACTCTGCCACCAATGGCCTTGAAGTATCCTCCTTGGCTTCATGCCCCATGTCACAAACTACTGCAACTCTGGGCAGATTATTTACCTGCTCTTTGCCTCCATTTTTTATTTGGAAAATGGGAACAAAATTAATACAGATCCCATTGGATGTTATAAGTGTTTAGAATATTTAGAACAGTGCCGGATCCTAACCCAGTGCTATCAAAGTACTAAAATTCATCATAGTATTATTTTGGCTAGTTCACAAAGACTTGGCTTACTCACTGATTAAATACAGATCTAAAAGAATGGAGAATTTGTGAAGGAAAATCATTAGAACATTGGAAAGTTGTATACTCATTTATAATATCAAAATAGGGACAAACTCAGGGCACAGACTGTGTGGCATCAATTCTTACTTGTGTGGAACCTTTCAGTTATTAGAGAGCCAGGTTTATTGATATAAGTCCTAACTAGCATTTATCCCACCAACTGTTAGTTCATCCTGATTCCTGAAATCCATGCATGTGTATCATTCCAAGGAAGGTAATTTTCTATATTTTTATTATATCCAAAAAAAGTTACCAGGAATATGATATATACATATTCCAGAAATTCTTCTTAATGATATACTAAAATCCACCTTGAGGCAGCATGCATAACCAAAAGTATAGTATTCATCTGGGTACCAAGAACATCCATCGAGTCACCAAAGTTATTAATTATTATGGAGTCATGAATATCATCCTTTGATATATAAACAATTCCTCTGACATTAGAAAGGTATAAGTGGATGGGTTCTATAACTAATTTCTAAATGAATAAACATTCAATTATACTGTCTTCCAAGGTTTGTTCTTTTCTTTATTTCTTTTACTCCTCGGGTGACCCTTCTTCTTTCCTTTTTGAAGAACACATAATACATAGAGCTCAAAGTAGTGAGAAGGACAGACAGGGAGAGATAGAGAGATGGAAATGGAGAAGAGAAAATTAGAGAGTGAGAGAGACATAGGCTTAAACATGAATCATTTGTAATAAGAACTGATGCTTAATTTTTCTTCTTTGCACATCAGTTGGTACGAAATGCCACTTAAATATTTTAAAGTATGATTGTTCACATTAAAATGATGATTAAGCATTTATGCTTCTTCTTCTCCCTGAAATGCTTTAGTTTTATGCTTCTTTTATTTTACAGCTGATTTATGAACTCATGTGGGTTTCTCTACTTAATTCATAGTTGTAGTTTATCTAAAAAACAATTACACCAAAATTAATATCAAATCTTAGTTTCTAAAAATTTTTAGAGTACAAAAATATCTTAGCAGAGCATCTAGTCCAACTTGATGATTTTTTAAATGAGGAAATTGTAATGAGAGGTCATTGCACTATTGCTTCTTTGATTGTTCTTCTCATGCAAAGGTTAAACTCTGGCCAAAGTATAGGTTACCAGAGAATCTTTTCAGTAGGACTCTGCCACATTCATCCTCATTAGCTTCTGCCTTATTGATCCAGCAACTTTCAGTCATTCCCTTAGTCATCATACGTTGAAGACTTCCTTCATTGAGTTCTTCATAGGGCCCCGAACAGATCAAAACAATCTTTCAAAGTCTGATAATAATTGTTCTTTGTCAAAGGGTGGATATTTGTAAACGTGCCGGGTATAATACCTGAGATGTACTTTTGTGTATGTAATACCTGTTTCCTAGGCTTGGAGATAATGCCCAGGCTGTCAGCATACATCAGAAAACTACTCTCTCTTTGGAAAGGAAAAGGCACTGATCTCCTGCAGTGTTTTCTGAAGTTCCAGAACCAGGACTGTTTCTGCCACCCTTCACTGTGATTTTTAATCTTAGAAACATAGAACATGGAAGATCTTCTAGTTATACTGCCTCCATTTGCAGGTGACAGTGAGTGTCCACAGTTACTGACTGCCCACCGCACGCTGACATCTATATGTAATATACCATTTAAACCCCACGATGGCACTGCAATGTGCATCTTTACATTTTACAGAAGAAATGACACTCAGAAAGTGACACTCTTGAGACTTGGAAAGATTAACTGACCCACCCAAGGTTACACAGTGGGTGAGAGATAGACCTGAATTTAAGGATTAGGGCATGAAATAAATGATTTAATGTAATTTAATATCTCCTTTTGAACATACATATTAGAGAAAAGTAATTTTGATTGAACATATATTAGAGAAAAGTAATTTTGATTGTATTTTTTTAATAAAGAATGGTTATGGCAGACCATGAATTCAGAGATATAGTTTAGTGTAAATCTTTGAAAATAATTATTTAAAAATGCTTCATAAAGAAATTTTCTAAGAATGGTTAGAATTTATACCAAATCTAAAAGGTACAAAAAACAACATTTATGGCAAAGCTGGTGTTTTTTGTGAACTCTTGGAAGTGTTTGATAATGCTGGTAAAACCCTTCCTCTGGGTCACTTACCGTGTATCCTCCATAACATTCACATTCGTTACATCTTCGGGCCAACGTGTCCCCATGTGGGTTCTGCAGCTGTTATTGCAGACTCAGCTCTCTGCAACTCTGTATTCTCGTCTGCCTCTGCTGTAAGAGAGGTTTTAGCTGAGTACGTGATCTTGTCTCTAAAGACTGCATTTCCTAGCTTCCCTTGCAGCTACCTATGGTCATGTGGATCAAGCCATGGCCAATAGAATATGAATGTAAATAATGTGAACAATTCCCAGAACATTTGCTTGAAATAGAAGATGTGTTTTTGTGCCCTGCTACTCTCGTTGCCATTGGGTGGAACGTGAGTGTGATGTCAGGAGCTAGACACTCACAGAATGAACAGTTGGCTTTTGAGGACTGCAGAGGAATAAAGGAGAAGGAGCCTGATCCCTCAGGCCTTGAATCCTCCATACCAACTTCAGAAAGCTTATGCTTTCTCGGGGAAAGAGGTAAACATCCATTGTGTAAAAGCAATGATCAGTTTTAACATAAGTAATCTGTGTCCCAACTTTTTCCAGATATTCATAATTATACCTTGAGAAAAGGGATCCACAGACAAGAATATTTGGCAAACATTTGCATGAACAAATTAGAGAATTTTTTTTTAATTGCAGGACTTGTCAGAGCATTTATTGTATGAATGTTTGGAATGAATCTCCAAAAGGGGGCATGCAATGGTTCCAATATTTATTTGATTTTGAGAATCATTTTTAAGAACAGGCTTCCTGTAGACTGCGTAAGTATGTGGGGTACATTTTTGAGAACTGCAGCATTGAAAAGAACAAATTTAGGAAGCTGTTAGCTGAGCTTGAGCTAAATGTTGGAGTTAGGTGTTGGTGTGAGAAAGCTGTCCAGAGAGTCATTCAATTAACCTATCACTACAGAGCACTAAGCGTTGGGGCAATAAAGATACAATTGTTTAGAAAGAAAAGGAAATCAATTATTGTTATAGGCACTCAACTAACATTAAGGCAAACTAATTTCTAAATATGGTGGCTCAGATTGCTTATCATATAACCTATAAGAAGTAGGGACAAGAGGAGAGGCAAGATTAGCATTTGTGGTGTCTTCTGAAATGGCACATGTGGGGGGCTCATTGGTCATTATGCAGCTGGAGGAAGACACTGCTTTTGTGCTGTAAATATGTGTGTGAGAGGTGCTTTCGGAGAAAGGATCTCTTGGCCAGGTCATCCTGTTGCCACCACTGTTTGGGACATATAGATACTGAGTTATTTGGTGAGATGTCTAGATGGACACGTGCTACATGCTTTTGGAAGTAGAGATTTGCAGCCGGGAGAGATGAGACATCTGGAGAAGTACTTTGGCAGGGGGTCATTTTCAGTGATCATGAAAGCATGAAATGTATGTGGAATAAACAGGTGGAGCAAAGGGAATGCAAAGCATTTAAAAGACCTGTGGAAGCGGAACTGTATCATGCAGAAGCTGGCAGCAGACGAGTAGAGGAGTAAACGGGAAAGGCAGAGTCCAAGATTTCAAGGTGAGTGAATCATCTCATGACAGATGATGGTCAAGGCTCAGGTGCCGAGAGATGGGAGAAGGGAAGAATACCCACTCTGATTGCAGTGGGGCTTCCATGACAGTGGCAAAGGCGTCAGTCAGAGGAATGGTGGGGGCAGGGACAGAACATGCTAGAACATTGGCTGGACACATTCCCACTGTGCCAGGCTGCTGAATAGGGTTTTCATGAAGAGGGCCACTCTTGCCTCCTCTTCACCGGACATTTCTAAGTTCAGAAAGGCACTCCAGGGGTAATGGTAGCACAGGCCGTGGGGCAACACTTGCCTGCCACCTGAGCACACAGGCTGCTCCCAGGAAACTTAGTTCTGATGAGACTCGCCAGAATGCTTCATTACAATTCTGTTAAAGTTGGCTTGGTGCCCGTATCTCAGTGGTGCTGGCCACATGTACTGGGCTGGCGGTTTCAAACCCGGCCCCAGCCTGTTAAACAACAATGACAACATAACAAAAAAATAGCCAGGCATTGTGGAAAGTTATTTTACATTTGCCTTTTTCAAGATGTTACTGCTGAAACTCAAGTACTTGGGAAGAAAAAGGAAAGGAGAAAAGATAGTGGTAGTAGAAACAGATGAGCCCAAGTCCAGTTCCCTGAGCCCCTGGGGCAAGTGCCTCTTTCCCTGCCCCCGTTTCTCTGTGCTGGGCATTGATTGCCTCTGCTCATTCCTGCAACCCATGATATTAGGCTCCCTTGAAATGTCCACTGAGTCCACTCCAATGCTCTACTCCCTTATTCCAGAGGAAGTTCAGTGTCTTCCCCACAATTTCTGTGATTTCCCAGGGGCTCATGTTCTAATGCTCACTCTAGATTTGTTTAGGGTTCCTGTGAGCCTCTGGTTCTCCTTTTTTCTTAGCTCCTGGAGCTGTTCTTATTTCCCTGTCTCTAAAGTAGATACTTTTGCATACTTTGATGTGCAATAGGCAATACCATTCAAATAAGACAGTGGTGTGGGTAAGGGTGTCACCAACACGGACCCAGTGACCCTCTTGCCTTCCCCGCCACTGCAATTCCTTTGAAACCGCCCTCCTTTTCCTCATGACCCGTCCTGTTGCTGTCCTGTTGCTGTCCACGTCCTGTTGCTGTCCACGTCCCTGCACTCTCGCTGCTGGGTGACCCTCCAGATTCTAAAGCAGATGCCATCATCAGTTGCTTTTTGTAGTTTTTCACATGAAACATTCCTTTAGGTCACACTCACCTGGCTTAAAACAGTCTCTCCAGGTATTTTCCTTAACAATGACTGTTCTCCCTTGGGGTAACTCTGGTGCCAGCTGTTAAAGTGATTCTTTTCCCCCAACCTGCTTGCATAATTTTAAAAAGATAAATATGTTATTTATTCCTCAGTAGCTGACATGTCTGGATAATGCTGCAATAATTGCCTGTTATTTTTCCTGCAGCAGGTGGTCTAAGTAGGGCCTATGAGTTGAGCAGAGTGGAGAAAGGAATGATGCTTATTATTTAATATGTGCAAAGCTGTGTCCGTTATATATCTTAATGATGCTTGTAATTATTATTTACCACACTTAAAACTTCCTCCCGGATATATTAAACCATGCCAGGACATAGCTTTAGGCATGATCCCTGGGTAGCAGCACAGCCCCAAGGCAGTCTGTCACCTAGAGATGTAACTGTGGGACGGAACCATTGGGGGAACACTCAGGGCATCAGCTGCACGTTCAGCAGGAAGAAAGGGGGGCTGGACATTTTTCGGGGGAGCCTGGGTTCATTTCAAGTGGAATTCCCAAAGGACTTCATTCTGAACAAGATGTAAATAGTTATATTATAAAAGCTTAGACTTCCGACTACATTGTTTCCAAGAAGGGTTTTATTATTATTTATTAGCTTTTGTAGAGGGGAGCAAAGCTGAGGAGAGAAAAGACATCACATGAAGTCCGTATTGGACACTGTACCAGTTATGTTACACACAGTGTTTGATTTCATCCTCCCAACAACAGGGGGCGATCCCATTTTCAGATTAGCCATGCGGTGCTCAGGGAAGTGTCAGTTCCACAATCACATCTAGTCGAGGATCAAGGTAGAATTTAGCTCTGGTCTCCTCACACCGTGATCATTCAGAACATGGGAGTCAATGTATCCGCGATTCACTTGTCGAACTTATGACTTAGTATTCCAGTTATTCTTCCAAAAAGTATGAGCACCACACTTTGTCACCCTACAAGAGGACGGCTGGCACATTCATCACGTGTAGGTGATACAGCTCTCGCAATGAGGGAATCCAATCACTGTGACCATTTTCTCCTGGATGTTGTTTTTCCTGTTCGTCATCCAAATCAACATTCCTATTCTTCCATGCTGTTTTTAAAAATGGGAATTATGTTGAAATAGCATGCTTAACAAATACATCATTTGTAATTTAGAGAAACAATATAGTTCAATGATTCAGAGCAGGGGCCTGGGAGTCAGACTTTGGGTTCCAATGTCTTACCCACCCTGTGTTGATTTTGTCACCTTACAAAAATTACAATGTGTTCTGCTATGGCTTAGTTGTATTTTTTCTTCAAAGATGATACAATATAATGGTAGCACCATCTTGTAAAGTTATCATGAAGATTAAAGTTATTATGAAGCGGAAATATATGGGACGTGCTTAGAATGGTGCCTGGCATCTAAGTTTATTAGAATTAGTATTATAAATTAGTGAAGACCGATAGACAATAGTAAACAAAGGCACTCATATATAGCTTAAATTTGGAACATTAAGTAGAAAACTCTGGCAAACTGAATTGATTAAATATAATATGTGAATTTTGTAGAATATAGCTAATTGTGGCATTATTTTAATAGCCAAGAAAAAGTGGAAAGGTTAAACATATAAGCTTATGTATATGACAGTAGCTACCAAAATATCATGTTTTTCATATAACATATTTCCATGTAAACATATTATTTGGAAAAAAAAACTGAAAACATTGTATAAGCCTTATTAAATCTACCTGCTATTTCTACATATATATATAAATATATGTGGCTATTATATATGGATTACATATATGACTGGAAGAAAATACAGCTGTATATTAATAATAATCTCTTGATACAGTGATTATAAGTAATTTTAATTTTTTATTCTCCCAATTGTCTTCCACAAGTTTTCAATACTTTTCTAGTCATAACAGTGACATCAATAAGATAAAACAATTAATCCAGTTGGCTATGGGTCACAACATTTATAATATATATAGTCACATCATCTTGCTTTCCACACGCTTTTGAACAAATTCAGCATTTTGTCATTCCCCTCTGGAGTAGATGGTACCAGACATTCTGGATTTTGTGAAATTTGATATCCTAGTTCATGATGGCCATCAGTTTTCAGTCATTCAGCTTGTAATTTAATGGATGAGCCTTCTGATAGCAGCAGAGAGGGATTTTTCAGAGTAACATATACCCTAGGACTAATGCAACTTTTTTTCCTTTGTTACATAAAATGTATGTAGAGTGAAGCTTACTTCTGGAGTTACATGTCTAAAAGTCTGAGCTTCAGACTAACTTGATTTTGTTTTCTGAAGGAATGATGCATTTTGAACCTATGTTCAAATCATCTGGAGGCATGTTCGCATTAGCATATAAAAGAATAATTTTAGGAAAGGCCATGGCTGATGTCAATATATATCACTATTTTGTTCACTCTTATCTCAGCATTTACCTTCTTGAATTTAACGTCTCCACTGTTTATTTGGCTCAGGCTTTGCCTGAGCCTCAAGAGATGTTTGCCAATTAGCTCTGTAATTCTGCACAAAACCATTATACCTACTGGGTCTCTGTTGTTTTTTCATCTGTGACAAAAGGGACTCTTTGGAACCCTTAGCCTGTGACTCAGGCTGCCTCTTTTAATGGGCTGTGGATGTTAGGCAGGTCATTTAAAAGACTTCAGCTGCATTTTGTGTTATTTCATTAGAATTTGGTAGAAACCTGGTAGCAGAGACAGTGCAGCTGAATGGCAGGTGGGCTTCACCCTTGATTGCAGTTCTTAATGGGGCTCTTCAGAAACCACTGCCAGCCCGAAAGTAGCATTTACTTTAAGACTCTTA
The DNA here is from genome assembly GCA_963573935.1 of Arctocebus calabarensis. Lineage (NCBI taxonomy): Eukaryota > Metazoa > Chordata > Mammalia > Primates > Lorisidae > Arctocebus > Arctocebus calabarensis. Next base: position 3,525 of record CAUYON010163616.1, on the reverse strand, counting down.
TTTGGTTCTGGACCAATTGCTTTGCAAAGTAGAGTAGATCTGATCCCAGCTGTGTATTATTTGTGGTCTAATACAAGTGATAAAGAACCGGACAGGGATATTAAAGATGCAAATTAAACAAATACTTGCATTATTAAATCAGGTCAGTTACTTAATCAGCTGGGAACTCACCGGTGCAGAGCACTTTTGTGGTCTCCCTGTTGCCAATGTCAACATGTGTCTGAGAAGGGTTTGAACAGCAGTAAACCTAGTGGAAAAGGTGGAATTTAGCATTTGGCTTTCTTCCTTCTTTCGCTGGAATAAGATTCGGTAAGTGGTTGAGGTTATGAAAGGTCTTCCCTCTCCCAGGATCCTCCCTACCTTGGGATGCTTTCCAGCAGGGTAACAGAAGGCAGAGCCTGGGACCTGCCTTCCCATCAGCCTGGAGCTCCCCCTTGGTAAGGGAAGAGCGTCTGCAGACTGCAAGTTGGGCTGGTAAGTCAAGTTTATGAGGAATCTTCTACATAAGTTTATGAGGAATCTTCTACATAATCTTCTACATGGGCAGGGCATGGGACCCACCTGTGAGGCAGGGCACAGAGTGAGGGAACTTCCCAGAGGAGAGGAGGGAGAAGGTTTGATACTGAAGGCTGACGGTCGGAGAGTTCTCTCCTTTCAGATGGCTCATGGTCTCTCCACGTTTTGAATAACTTCCAATTTGAGCACAACTCTAGAATTAACCATGAAGGCATAAATTAAAGAGACACTGCAGTTGTTTTAAGTAGGAATATAAAGTCAATATGATTTCTAAAATAGATGGTCTTGATAATCAATCTAAAACAGATTTTCATCACCCACCATCTCTAGTATCTGTTGGAAAATAAGGTCGGTAAAATTGGCCATATTCTGGTCATGTGACAGTTGATAAATTAAATAAAAAAAATCTGGCCAGATAAAAGAATCGAAATTAAAAATGAAAAAAAGTCAGGCAAAAATATTAACTCTTGTTTCATCTTTCTAGGTTAATATGCTTTTAGCAAACATCCTTGGTTTCATAATCTAACCTTTTTGCTTTCCGTTTGTTTTAGAAAATGACTGTCACACACACAGACTAAGTTAGTCAGAGTCACATTCTCCTATTATTAATGGCAACACTAACACCTCACAGGACTTACCTCTTTGCATCATTTACTGTCAGCTTTAAAATGCAATGTTAGTCACTAAACACATCACTCATGTGTTTCTGGTTGCTTACATAAGATATTACTTGGATAAAAAATTCTCTAAAAACATAAAGGCCCAAACATCCATCTCTTTGTAGTTTGTTTATGTTTCAGAAAGAGACTATATATGCCGTGACAGTTATGTGTGTGTTTTTTTCTTTTTAGGCAACTTGAATAATGCACAAACGGCTTTAAAATTCTTCTTAAAAGGAAAAGGAATTCTTTGAACTGTCAGTGAACAAACAATCTTTTCAGAGCTGCAGGATTTCTATTTGATGGCCTGCGTCAAATGCAATAAACATTAAGAAAGTTTCCATGCTCTAAATATGTCAGTACTTTCTAGAAGATTGTAAGAGCTGTTTGCTGCACTGCTTTTGATTTCAGCAACAATGAGCTAATAGTATATGCATATTAATTTACAAGTGAGGCAGACAAAAATTTCTAGAAATCTCTAGTTAGTATTATTCAGTAGTTAAGATAAAAGCACCATCATCGAGACCTTGTCTTTGTAACGGTGCTCACTTTTATTAGTCCACACAATTCTCAGGATAATCTTGAATGTTCATGTTGCTAACAATAAAAGTAAGTCCCAGACTGAGTAGTTTGCTAAAAAACCATTCCATGGGGTCTGACTCCAATTTGCCGGGTAATCTCCTGATGCTTCTTAAACTTAGTGTATTTCCCTTGATCTTTACAGCACAGTAACATAGTAGCTCCAGAAGTATGCATGATACATGGCTTCCTTTGTCTGCTCTTTCGTGTTATTGCTGATAATTTCAATTTAAGATTATGTTGCTCTTATTATCACATTGCTGAGACCAATCCCTGATCTCATTCTGTCTTGCATCTACATTTTACTTTAAATAGTTCTCCCTTTCTGCTATTCTTGGGAAGAGTTTGGTGGGAATTAAATTGGAGCCAGAGAAGTCCACTGGACTAAGCAGAAGTGAGAACAGGGGAGAAGCATTTCTTGGGATGGCCTAGAATCCTCTGGACTCATATCACTCAAGTGACAGCACATTCCAAGTACCTGAGGGCTAAGAGTTTGTCAGGTACAGAAGTCTGAGACGTATATTCTACATCTAGCGTTCTTTGTAAGGATCCACGGAAGCTGCTGGGATTATTGGCAATGTCATCCCAATGGAACGTCTTTATGTCGGAAAACTTAGCTTATTACTTTCAAATTCATGCTTACCTTCTTTTCTTTTCAAATATTTCAAGAGGTATTATTGATGTAAGGATTCAGAGAGGAATCCCTCCAGTTTTAAATGCAAATTTTTAGAGGTCGTGGAAACCAAAAAAGAAAAATGTTATAGTCTCTTGTCCAGATATCATGATTTAAATTCATTATTAGACAGCATTTTTTGCATACTTTCTAATTTATAAGAAGTAGCACGTTTAGAGTGACGAGAGAGATGTTGTCTGAAGTGGCAGATACATCGCTTCTGTGGGACATTGGGGTTGAACTGTGGAGAAAAAGTTAATCTTTGTCATTTGACATGAAGACAGAAGCACTCAGGAGAAAATGCTTCAAATATATACAAAGATTTGTCCTAAAAGCAAAATATAATCTTGATGTACTCATAGAAAATCAACAGACATTTAATTAGTGTGGATTTTATAGATATTTATGGGGTGAATGCTATCATCACTATCTAAATAATTTATTAAATAATGACGAGTAAAAACAAAACAGAAACTCAATACCGGGTACAAGGTACGTAGACCTGGTTCTTGTATTCTGTAAATACAAATGAAAGACAGATTTTGGGGGCATGGGCTTCTTTTGGGGGGCGAGAGAGAAAGAGCACGTGTGAGATGTGTTTGGACTTGAGCTGTTTTTATATAAGCACGCTGCATTCTTAAAAAAACATGTATTAGACATACGCTAATCAGAATTTCTGAGCAGCCTCAGAAAATTGGCATTTTTATTCTTATTGATCATCTACATTTTGTAGAACACAGCGCTCAAACAAGCAAACAGCATCCTTGCTCACATGTGTGTATTGGGGGCAAAGATAGCTAATAAAATTCCAGATTCATTTTCAAAAACTTGACATTTTAGTTTGTGCAAGGTTACCACAGATACATGCAGCATTTCTGTCAATCTTAAACAGATCAAAATCCTTTTCACTCTCAGAGGTATAGGCGCTGCGAGATGGGATTCAGTGCATTATGAAACTGTATCTTTTTTTTTTTATAATTTTATTGAATCATAATTCTGTACATTGGTGCAATCATAGGGCACGATTCATATACATTCAGAAATGTTTTGATCGTACTGTTACAGTTAGCCTTCATGGCATTTTCTTGATCACTATAT
>CAUYON010163613.1:0-21585 GCA_963573935.1 Arctocebus calabarensis | reverse complement strand
TATAGTGATCAAGGAAATGCCATGAAGGATATCTGTAACAGTATGATCAAAATATTTCTGAATGTATATGAATCGTGCCCTGTGATTGCACCAATGTACATAATTATGATTCAATAAAATTATTAAAAAAAAAAAATTTACAGGAAAGCTAATATAAGACCTAAAACGGTGCCTGGTCATTTAACACAGTAGTTAACATCAGTGTCTCAAAGGTACTGAATCTGTTATAAATACTTACTGCAAATCTGCTAAGGATGTAAGCTCCAGCTCCCACTCCAATCCCAATAATGCTTTTCAGACTGTGAATGGGATGTAACAACATAGTCAACTTCATTTGGAGGCAGCATTGTATAATGGAAAAAATACAATCCAGGTTCAAATTCTGACTCTGACATTTACTAGACATGACAATTTGGGCAAGTTTTTCTTGGTAACTTTCTGACACCCAGTTCCCTACCTACAAGATAAGGAAGGATACCACCACCTACTTTCAAGTTGCTTTTTTTTTTTTCTTTCTGAGACAGCCTCAAGCTGTCACCCTGGATAGAGTGCTGTGGCATCACAGCTCACAGCAACCTCCAACTCCTGGGCTCAAGCGAGTCTCCTGCCTCCTCCTCCCAAGTAGCTGGGACTACAGGCGCCCGCCAAAACACTGGCCATTTTTTGGCTGCAGTCGTCATTGTTTGGCGGGCCCGGGCTGGATTCGAACCCGCCAGCTCAGGTGTACATGGCTGGCGCCTTAGCCTGTTGAGCCACAGGCACCGAGCCTCAAGTTGCTTTTAAGGGCTAAAGGAAATACAACTGAAACCTGGAAATCATCCTTGACTGCCCACTGCCCTACCACTAGATATCTAGCCTATCAGCAAGTTTACCTCTAGAATGTTTCCATCTACTTCAGTCCATCCCCCGACTGCATCCAATACCAAGCTATCATCATCTCTCACCTGGACTACTGTTAATAGTTTAACTGTTCTTCCTGCCTTTTTTTTTGAGACAGAGTCTCAGCTGTCACCTTGGGTAAAGTGCTCTCGTGTCACAGCTCATAGCAACCTCAAACTCTTGGGCTTAAGCAATCCTCTTGCCTCAGCCTCCAAGTAGCTGGGACTACAGGTGCTTACCACAATGCCTGGCTATTTTTTTGGTTGCAGTTGTTATTGTTGTTTTAGCTGCCCTGAGCCAGGTTTGAACTTGTCAGCCTGGTATATGTGGCTGATGTCCTACCCACTGAGTTATGGGTGCCATCATTCTTTCTGCTTTGTGTCTCTTACTCTTCTCCAAACCATTCTCTCCACAGCAAGAGTAACTTCTTCTGGTCTTCGTCTATTTTTGAATTTCACTCCATGCCCCTCTTCCATTTGGTCATCTGATGCAGGACTTTTGGACATATTCTTTCTGTTTAGAATCCTCTTGTCCTACCTCTTTGTCTAGGTGACTCTTTTTTATCTTCCAGGTCTCAGCCTAGGTGACCCCACCCATTCTCTACCTAGCCTTATTTATGTAGATTCTGCCCTTATACTCTATCACAACACCCCCACTAACTTTTTCATAGCACATTACTGTGATTGTTTGATTACTTATTACTCCATTAAACTCTAGAATAGTGACTTTTCTGTTTTGCTCACCTTCACATCCTATGGAACAGACATTATAGAACTGAGTATAGAAAGTCAGTAAAAACTGAGTGAAAGGGCTGAGTGCAGTGGTTCAAGCCTAGAACCCTAGCACTTTAGGAGGCTCAGATGGGTGGATTGATTGAGCTCAGGAGTTCGAGACTAGCCTGAGCAAGAGTGAGACCCCAACTCCTCTAAAAATAGAAAAACTATTTTCAGACTGGGTGTTGTGGCAGTCACTTCCCAAATACTCAGGAGGCTGAGGCAGGAGGATCACTTGAGCCCAAGAGTTTGAGATTACTGTGAGCTATGATGTCACAGCACTCTACCTAGGGCAACTGAGTGAGACTGTCTCAGAAAACAACAACAACAACAACAACAAAAACAACTGTGTGAAAGACTGCAGAATGAACTTACCTTAAGTGGGTAAGGACAGAAGGCAGCATTTCAGCCAGCTCATCCATTGTGGGATACTGGTACCTGAAATCCAGAAGGGTATCTCCTGAATTAGAAAGCACTCATAATTCCTACCCACTACAACAGCTGGAAAAGTATGGGAGTCTTAGATAAAACCATTCCCTCTTATCAAAAGCTCAAAGGAGGTAATGTGAAAACAATTGTATCATTTTGTGTAACTCTATGACTGACATGCTAAGAAGAAAGCAAAAGAATCTATGTTTCTGTATCCTAAAGAGCAATCTCTGGGACCAGAGGAAGCCATGTAAAAAAAATTGGTAATACGGTTTTCTCTCAAGTTATTTCTAACCCCCTAAAAATCACTTCAATTGGGGTCTAGGATGGATAAATTTCCAGCATTAAGAGTCAACTCAGGGGCGGCACCTGTGGCTCAGTGAGTAGGGCGCCAGCCCCATATACCAAGAGTAAGGTGTTTGAACCTGGCTCCAGCCAAACTGCAACAAAAAATAGCCTGGCATTGTGGTGGGCGCCCGTAGTCCCAGCTACTTGGGAGGCTGAGGCAAGAGAATTGCCTAAGTCCAAGAGCTGGAAGTTGCTGTGAACTGTGACACCACAGCACTCTACCGAGGGTGACAAAATGAAACTCTGTCTCTAAAAAAACAAAATTAAAGAAAAAAAAAAAAGTCAACTCAGGAGGGCAGGCATGGTGGCTCATGCCTGTAATCCTACCACTTTGGGAGGCTGAGGCGGGTGGATTGCTTGAGCTCATGAGTTCAAGATCAGCCTGAGCAAAAGCAAGACCCTATCTCTACTAAAAATAGAAAAACTGAGGCAAGAGGATCGCTTGAGCCCAAGAGTTGAAGGTTGCTGCGAGCTATGATGCCACAGCCCTCTACCCAGGATGACGGCTTGAGATTCTACCTCAAAAAAAAAAAAAGTCAACTCAGGAAGTAGCTCTTGGTCTATAGCCTATAATTAGGCACTAAACACAAATGTAAACAAAGTTTTACTTGGCCTAAGCCCATAATTAGAAATTCTGAGCATGAATGCTTATTTGGTTCACTCAGGCATAGGATAACATGGTTATTTTATTAACTGTTTTTGGATTTGGTTCATGACATGAACCATCTGATCTTAAATTGGTCAGACAAGCTCAGGAACAGACTCAAGGCAGGAATCCAGAAAAGAAGCATTCAGAGATTACAGAATAAGAGATAGAGGGGGTCCTAAAACAGCTGTCTGTGTATGAGGCAGGATCTACTTTACATCTGACAGGGAAAGTGGCTTGCCTTTGCTTGAACACTTTCAGAGAGGGAGTGATCTTGAACCATTTGTACACAAACACACATACACACACAAGGGGATAGGAACCAACTCTTGTTGGACATAAACTCAAAGGCTAATCTGCATTTGAGAGGCAGAACAACTTGGACACAGCACAGATCTGGACCCAAGCTGCCTGGTTCAAATGTTAACTCTGCTACTTATGTGTATGTAATCTTAGCCAAATTACTTAATTTTTCTGTGCCTCACTTTCTTTACTTATAAAATGGGAATAAAAATATCCTAGAGCAATAAAGATTAAATGAATAAAAGTGAAGCATTTAAAGTAGTGTCTGGAACACTAAGTACTATGTAAGTGCTAGCTATTATTTGTCTATAATGGTCTATCTCAGCAGTCACTGGCCAAACGCAGTTCTGGAGATGAGTAAAAAGGAGGGGAAGAATTAGCCTTGTAGTGTGTGCTCTCACTCTTCCTCATGAGGTCCTCTGGATAAGCACACAGTCCAGGCAACAGGAAGGGAGCCTGTGACTCTGCCATGCAAAGCAGGCTAGGGATGAAGCTGAGAATGCCAACACCAATCGCACCTCTATCTGCCAGGATATCCTCTCAGAATATAAATGGTTACACAGACATTCAAATTTCTATCACTGAAAAAAAAAAAAAAAAAGGAGAGAGAGAAAACCCATAAATTTCTATTACTGGATTTGGAACTAAGGATGGGAAGATGCTCCCAGGGATGCTCAGAGGGTTCTGAATTTGGACCTAGGTATTTGGGAGTTCTGGGGAGGGACATAAAAATGACAAATTTCAGGTAGATGAGAAAGGAAACGGATAAAAGACAGTAAAAAGTGAGTATTCCAGACATGTATGCTTCGAATTATAGGAAAGCACGTTCACACTATGGAGAGCCATTCCTGGATATGGGAAAATATGCAGTTCCCCCAGTGGACTACACGTAACAGTCCTCTCAGCCCAAGGAGAGAGAATATGAGGTCGATATGGTTGATGTATAACTTTAGGCTGTGATAAAATCAAGTGGGAGGAAAGCACACACTACTTCTCCCACTGGAGCTCAGTCATTTGTTCTTCTCAGTGTGTGTCTCCCAGGAGATCTATGTGTCTTACCCTGTTGGGAAAGGGGGAGCACCTTCCTGCTGGCCTGGGGCATCCACGTGACAGACAGCAAAGTGCTGGGTGATCTCTTGCATATCCTCAAAGTTAAAGAATGCATTGAAACAGGATTTATCTACAAGAGTAAAAAGATCTATCAGTCACAGACCCTCCATTTCTCTCCAGTTTTCTACTACACAGTCAATGCCATATCATACTCTTCGTTCACCTCCTTTTAACCATCATTCCACTAAAGTGATTCAAGCTGCCCTAAAGAGCCATACTGAGATATACTTTCCTGATGTTTGTTGGTTTCTGGATGTTGCACCAAAATAATCTTACATCCATAATTGTTGTCATTTCTCATTATTATTTCTCTGTCCAGCAAAGAGACACTGACTAGACTCCAAGAGTCTGGTGAAAGTGAATGTCTTAGCTGTTTACATTCTCCATATGGGAGTTTATGTTTTAGCACAACTGCTAGGAGGCATGAAGGGTCTGCTGCTTCAATTTCTATGCTTTTAGTACAAATGCTTAAATCATTTCTCATACCAAGGCCGCTATAAAAGCTCTAGCACTGAACTATAATCTCAAATGCAAGCCACCTCTGAAAGCCAGCCAGTGTGAAAGAAAACTTATGAATATAGACTCTATGTGCCTGTGGCTAGAGCCAGAATCTTACACTACCATTTAGAAAATGGTACTTATTTTTTTTTTTTTTTTGAGACAGAGCCTCAAGCTGTCACCTTGGAGAGAGTGCCGTCACATCACAGCAACCTTCAATTCCTGGGCTCAAGTGAGTCTCCTGCCTCTGCCTCCCAAGTAGCTAGGACTACAGGCGCCCGCCACAACGCCTGGCCACTTTTTGGTTGCAGCCGTCTTTTTTGTTTGGCGGGCCCGGGCTGGATTTGAACCCGCCAACTCAGGTGTATGTGGCTGACGCCTTAGTCCGTTGAGCCACAGGCGCCGAGCTAGAAAACACTACTTATTAAGGGTGGTGCCTGTGGCTCAGTGGATAGGGTGCCGGCCCCATATACTGAGGGTGGCGGGTTCAAACCTAGCCCCGGCCAAACTGCAACAAAAAAGTAGCCAGGCGTTGTGGCAGGCGCCTGTAGTCCCAGCTACTTGGGAGGCTGAGGTGAGAGAATCGCCTAAGCCCAGGAGTTGGAGGTTGCTGTGAGCTGTGACACCAAAGCACTCTACCAAGGGCAATAAAGTGAGACTCTGTCGCTATAAAAAAAAAAAAGAAAGAAAGAAAGAAAAAATAAATTCTACTTAAAGTCACTGATAACAGGTTGAGGCAAAAATAGTTTTACTAATTAACAATTAACTGAAAAGCTTACAACAAAAGTTCAAACTCTGGATTTTCTAACTTGAATTATGAAAAAGCCAAAAAAGTAAAAAACTGATTCCACTTTTGCTTTCATAATAAGTTTATCGTATAATCTTTAGTCCATAATTCCAGTATCCCCCAAAATACATGCCCCTGCCCCTGCCCATGCCCCTGCATATTCCTGCACGCTTCCTAGGAACTTTAACTCTGCCATTAACAAATGTAGTAATGAGAAGAAAAGGTTATGACAGAGAGGGGACAGCTCTGCTCTATTAGAATACTGTTATTCATTGTTTTTATGTTATTTTTTTAATATATGAAGATTAAGCTGGGCTCTGGGAGGTTGAGGTGGGTGGATTGCTTGAGCTCAGGAGTTAGAGACCTGCTTGAGCAAGAGCAAGATCCTCATTTCTAAAAAAAAGCAATAGCTGGGTATTGCAGCAGGTGACTGTAAGTCCCAGCTACTTGAGAGGCTGCAGCAAGAGGATCTCGTGAAACCAAGAGTTTGAGGATGTTGTTAGCTATGACGCCAGAGCACTCCACCAAGAGTGACAAAGTGAGATTCTATCTCCATAAATAAAGAAAGAAAGAAAGAAGGAAAGAAAGAAAGATTAAATATGATAAAAAAGGGAAGGTATAAAATCAAATACATACGGTTGAGGCCAATGTCATGATACGTCAGTATAACTGGTCTGTTTCCCTTCGGTAAGCCTCTTATTGTGACGTGGACCATACCATGAGTTGTTTCTACATCGTGTTCCTGTAAAATGAAAATTTAAGGTTCTGAGCAAAAGCAGAAGGAATTTTCCAGGTTGTCAAAGTTTCACAATATCCACTTCACCGCCATTTCCCACTAGGTGGGGTAGAATACGTTAATAAAATATAAAGATATTAGAAAGATGTTGTATTATACATAACATTCCTACTTTCTAATTCCTCCAGATAAGTGAATAGGGAGAAAAGCACACCTTATCATCCTGAAAGTTCACTTAAGAGTCCAAGAAGCCAGGGATCTGTTGAAAATATATTTGCAACTGGGTATGGAAAGGAGATCAGTAAGTTGGGCTAAGGAGCCAGTTAAGACTTGGGGAAGAGGGGTGGCGCCTGTGGCTTATTGAGTAGGGCGCCAGCCCTATACACCGAAGGTGGTGGGTTCAAACCCAGCCTCGGCTGAACTGCAAAAACAGAAAAATAGGCGGGCATTGTGGTGGGCGTCTGTAGTCCCAGCTACTCGGGAGGCTGAGGCAAGAGAATCGCCTAAACCCAGGAGTTGGAGGTTGCTGTGAGCTGTGTGACGCCACGCACTCTACCAAGAGTGATAAAGTGAGACTCTGTCTCTACAAAAAAAAAAAAAAAAAAAAAGACTTGGGGAAGAGGCTGGGTGCGGAGGCTCACGCCTATAAACCTAGCACTCTGGGAGGCAGGGGTGGGTAGATTGCCTGAGCTCACAAGTTTGAAACCAGCCTGAACAAGTGTGAGCAAGATCTCGTCTCTAAAAATAGCTGGGCGTTGTGACGGGCACCTATAGTCACAGCTACTTGGGAGGATGATGCAAGAAAATTAATTAAACACAAGAGTTTGAGGTTGCTGTGAGTTGTGATGCCACAGCACTATACTGAGTGAGGGCAACAAAGTGAGGCTTTAGAGCTTATAAAAACATTGTATATGTCCAGCTACTGATAATTTCAACAGACACCTTTGAGTGTGTCTGCCTAGGATTGCTCTTCTTTCCTGAGAGCTGCCTTTCTGCATCATCCGTTACAGGAGTGGCTCTTGGCTGCCATGTTTATAGATATAACCCTATAGCCACAGCTTATTGGAGACTGGTAGGCATCTGGCCCATCCTTGCTTAGGAATTTGTAATTGGCAATTGTAACCACCTAAGCTTAGTGGTTCTCTTAAAAACAAAAGTAAGGTTGGAACTTTTTGTTTTTAATTGAGACAGAGTCTCCCTTTGTTGCCCTCTGTAGAGTACGTTGCATCATAGCTCACAGCAACCTCCAACTCTCAAACTCAAGTGATTCTCTTGCCTCAACTTCCCTAGTAGCTGGGACTACAAGTGCCCACCACAATGCCCAGCTATTTTGTTTGTTTGTTTAGCAGGTCTTGGCCGAGTTTGAACCCACCGGCCCCGATGCAAGTGGCTAGCGCCCTAACCACTGAGTCACAGGTGCCCAGCCATAAGGCTGGAACTTTCAGTAGACATTTCCACTGCTCTAACTCCTAGTTCTAGTTATGTGTGTGCTTTTACATTCTAAGATGAGTATCTGTGGATAACTGTGGATTGCCTGGGATTTGTTCTCTGTACCCCAGAGGATCCTAACCAAGGCAATGAATAAAGTTTAAATATAGTCAGTGTAAAGCTCAGGAACTGAATAAGCCCGAACAGGATGCAATCAGAGCCACCTGGAGTGGCTACAGCACTAAGAATTATTAGGGGGAAAGAAAGGACTTCAGAAAAGTTAACTGAGATTTACTCTATTCCTCTTCAACTTTTATATTTCTCAAAATAAAAAATTACCATGCCTAGCTTAGTGAATTTCTGCTCATGAAGTCTGTACCTATCTCATAAAGTCTTATATTAGATAAGACAAGATCAACTCTGTCAAAAGGAATCCCAACAAAGGCAAAAGGCTTCTAACTTAATTTCCTACCTAATAACGAACCTCATCAGAGTTTTGGTTTCTTCTCAGATGTGGGACTCAGAAGACAATCTGAGGTTAATTGGACATCAGTATATCTCAAATCACAGGCCCCCAGTGGGAGCAGATAGATATCTATTAAATCAAACAATGTGTGACTCAATATTTCTGTTATCCTCTATTAATACCATCCATTCAGGTTTATTCAAAGGCTTAAAAAAGGGGAAAAAAGGAAGATTAGAATCAGGAACTGTGGGCTTGGCGTCTGTAGCTCAAGCGGATAAGGCGCCAGCCACATACATCAGAGCTGGCAGGTTCAAATCCAGCCCGGTCTGCCAAACAGCAATACCAACTACAACCAAAAAAAAAAAAAAAAAAAAGCCAGGTGTTGTGGTGGGTGCCTGTAGTCCCAGCTACTTGGCAAGAGAATCACTTAAGGCCAGGAGTTGGAGGCTGCTATGAGCTGTGATGCCACGGCACTCTACCCAGGGCGACAGCTTGAGGTTCTGTCTCAAAAAAAAAAAAAAAGAATCTGGGACTATAAACTAGCTACAGAATAAAGTATAAGGTTTGGATAGGAGAAATATAAAATAAATCCCTAATACTGTATAAATGTTTCCCTTACGAGAACAGTAATGTCAGATTTATTTACTGAGAGAATAAACACCCCTACCCCTAAGCTTCATTCATTAAACACCTATTTACTAGAATACCTACTACATGTCAGACCATTCAGTTTTAACCCTTGGACTGAGCTCTGAGGATAAAATAATAAATCAGAGAGATGTGATCCCAGACTTAAAGAGATTATGCTCTAAATAGGGAGGCAGACCAACTCAAAATAATGACTTGTAATAAGTGCTATGAAAGAAATTAACAGGGAGCCATCCTAGAAAATTAAGAAGAAATACATCAACAGCCAGGAAAGTACAAATTAAATTCGATGAGATACTATTTCATACACACCAGAATGGTAAATATTTAAAGACAGACAGGCTGTACACTTATCTCCACCAAGTCATCTTCTAATAATTCCTCTGGTCTGATGTGTATTAGCTCTTGAATTACTAATAATTCAATAATTCCTCTGGTCTGATGTCTATTAGCTCTTGAATTACTCTTGAAACCCTTCCAACATAATGTTCCCCTCCCCTTTTTTGCCATATACAGAATTTCTTTCAGGAGCCTTGATTGGCTCTGTCATAAATCCTGAAGTCACAGGTACAACATCTGGACACAGTTTTCCCTTGATGGCTTTCACAGCTTTTTCTATAACAATGGTGACATCTTCACTGATGATTAGTAATCCTTCCAGTTTTCCATGATGTTCTATCAGATTCTCTTACACAGTGTGGACAATTCTTCCCATACAGCAGGGGTCCTCAAACTTTTTAAACAGGGGGCCAGTTCACTGTCCCTCAGACCGTTTGAGGGCTGGACTATAGTTTAAAAAAAAAAAAAAAACTATGGACAAATTCCTATGCACACTGCACATATCTTATTTTTTTTTTTTTTTTTTGAGACAGAGCCTCAAGCTATCACCCTGGAAAAAGTGCCATGGCATCACAGCTCACAGCAACCGCCAATTCCTGGGCTCAAGCGAGTCTCCTGCCTCTGCCTCCCAAGTAGCTGGGACTACAGGTGCCGGCCACAACGCCCGGCCATTTTTTGGTTGCAGCCTTCATTGTTGTTTGGAGGGCTCGGGCTGGATTCGAACCCGCCAGCTCAGGTGTACGTGGCTGGCGCCTTAGCCCGTTGAGCCACAGGCACTGAGCCCACATATCTAATTTTGAAGTAAAAATACAAAACAGGGGCGGTGCCTGGGGCTCAAAGGAGTAGGGCACCGGCCCCACATACCAGAGGTGGTAGGTTCAAACTCAGCCCCGGCCAAAAACTGCAAAAAAAAAAAAAAAAAAAAAGGAACAAATACAAATACAATATTTAAAATGAAAAAAAAAAAAAAAAAAAGGTGCCCCATCTGCAAAAAAAAGACCTCCTAACTTCAAAAAAAAAGGCCCTACTAACTGCAAAATAAAAATTAAAAAAAAAATAGGCCTCCTAACTTCAAAAAAAAATAAATACTAACTTGTTCTTACTTCAGTCCTCAGGCAGCAGCAGGCTCTGCACAGGCAAGCTCCTGACTCGTCTGATCACGAGTCTCAGTCTCACTGGAGACTGAGAGGATGAGTCATTGAGAGACAGAGAGGAGGAGAGTGCAGCACACATTCCACACATGTGCACTGTGGCCCAGGAAGAGTCGGCTGCTAAGCAGGACAGGCAGTTGCGGCAAAAACATCCAGAGGGCCGGATAAAACTCCTACATTGGCCGCATGTGGCCCACAGGCTGTAGTTTGAGGACCCCTGCCATAGTATCATATGTAATGAACCTTAAAGGTCCATATGACTCCCTAAACTCCCTAAAGGCTGAACTATATCTAGAAGTTGAATGCTGTGTTTGGGGACAAGTATACCACTTGATGTCTTCATTGTAAAACTCATGGGGTTCTGGGTGGCCAGACCAATACTGAAAAAACTTTGGAAGACTCTCCCTTTCTGGCAAGGGACTTCTTGACCTCGGGGACAAAGCACCAATGGAACCAATCCAGAATGTAGGCAGAATCTTCCCTTTAAGGTTTGGGGGTTAAGATGAGGGCAGTCATGATCGTAAACCTGAGAAACAGTAGAGTTAGCCTATTCCTTCCTGCTCCTCATGCTTGCTTCTCTTCCTTACTAATAAATGTCTTTCACGGCATTCCCAGAATAGAGTACTTTTGTTTGCATTAAAACCTGTTCACCCAAATATCCTTTCTCTTCAATGATTTTCTTAAAGGGAACTCATCTGCTGCCTCTTGGTTGTTAGAAATGGATTCTTCTGCTATCTTGGCATTTTTTTTTGAGACAGAGCCTCAAGCTGTCACCCTGGGTAGAATGCTATGGCATCACAGCTCACAGCAATCTCCAATTCCTGGGCTTAAGCGAGTCTCCTGCCTCCGCCTCCCAAGTAGCTAGGACTACAGGCACCTACCACAATGCCCGGCCATTTTTTTTTTTTTTTTGGTTGCAACCGTCATTGTTGTTTGGCAGCCCAGGTTGGATTTGAACCCGCCAGCTCAGGTGTACGTGGCTGGCGCCTTAGCCTGTTGAGCCACAGGCGCTGAGCCATATCTTGGCATTTTTAAAGCCAACTCTCCTTCTAAAATTATCAAACCAGCCTTTGCTGGCATTAAATTCTACAGCTATAGATCACCTTCCTTTTTTTAAATTATCATATGATGACTTTGTTTTTTCTTGAATCATATCATAACCTATAGGTATGCCTTTTTTTTGTAATGACAGAGTATTACTTTACCGCCCTCAGTAGAGTGCCATGGTATCACACAGCTCACAGCAACCTCCAACTCCTGGGCTTAGGCGATTCTCTTGCCTCAGCCTCCTGAGCAGCTGGGAGTACAGGTGTCTGCCACAACGCCCGGCTATTTTTTTGTTGTTGAAATTTGGCCAGGGCTGGGTTTGAACTCACCACCCTCAGTACATGGGGCTAGTGCCCTACCTACTGACCTACAGGTGCCACCCCGAGGTATTCTCATAGTAATCCTGCACTCACATAAAAGTTGTATTTTCTCTTTCTTTTCTTTTTTTTTTTTTTTTCGTAGTTTTTTGGCCGGGGCTGGGTTTGAACCTGCCACCTCTGGCATATGGGGCCAGTGCCCTACTCCTTTGAGCTACAGGCGCCATTGAAAAGCTGTATTTTCAATATAAAATAAAAAGTATTTTGAAAAAAGTGCAAAGTTTTCACATCTGCTGGCATAACTATAGTGACAACTTCATGAATTTTTTCTTTTTTAAACAATGATCCTTACACTGGATTCATTTACCTTGAGATGGTGGGCAACCACAGCTGTAGACTTCATTTTTACAGGACATATCATACAATTCAAGTTTTCTTGTAACGTCATGACTTTTCTCTGTTTCTTGGGAGTACTTCCAGCATTACCAGTGGCACTTTTTTTTTTTTTTTAGTTCCCAGAAACAGGATCTTGTTTTGTTGCCTAGGCTGGAGTGTAGCAGTGACACAACTATAGTTTACTGTAACCTCAAACTCTTGGGCTCAAATGATTATTGTGCCTCAGCCTAGTGGCACTTTGTATGGGTCCCACGATATTCAAGGGTTGTGGTACTGCACTGAACATGATGAAAAATATGCAAGAACCTTAAGACATCACCATTGTACACAATTTACAGGAGAGAGGAACTGCTCACACAGAGATAATGATTGTCACTGGCACTTTAACCACATAGTCATAATATTTGAGCTCACCCAATAGCAATAGGAGGTTGGATATATAAAATTATTACAGTAGTACAATATATGCTATATCATTAACTTTATGCAGTTATGATTTAATACTGCATCTTTATGTTTGTTTTCATTTCTCTGGACTGTGGTGCCCTATGTTTATATGCATTAGTTTTGGCTTTTTATAATAAAAATCTGTGTATTTTATGGCAGTAAAAAATAATACAATAGACTACATGTATTTTATGCATTTGTGATACAGCTTTTTAAATGTTTTTGCTATTCCTAGGTTATGAGGTCTATCTGCAAATTTTTCATACTGTCACAAATCCCCAAGATTTTTTCCAACATACTTATTGAAAAAAACACACATAAGTGGACCCTTGCAGTTCACACATGTTGTTCAAGGGTCAACCATACATTGCAGCCTTCTTTAGAATATAAAAAATATAAAAAATTTGAAACATTCAAATATTCATAAATCCATTAAGTGGATTATGATTTACTTATCTAATGAACTACAGATAAAAATGATGAGGTACAGGGCGGTGCCTGTGGCTCAAGGAGTAGGACGTCAGCCCCATATACCAGAGGTGGCAGGTTCAAACCCCAGCTCTCAGGCTCTACCACCCCATAATATGCCCTGACCAAAAAAACTGCAAAAAATAATAATAATAAAATTAAATTAAATTAAAAATAAAAAAAGAAATGATGAGGTACAATGAATCCCCAACCTCCCCCCCCAAAAAAAGCGAAAAAAAAATGAGGTAGAACTATAAGCCTTAGTACACAGAGAAAATCTTAAAAAACCAATGCCATGGCTCAGCGCCTGTGGCTCAACGGGCTAAGGAGCCAGCCACATACACCTGAGCTGGCAGGTTCAAATCCAGCCCGGGCCCACCAAACAACAATAACGGCTGCAACCCAAAAAATGGCCAGGCGTTGTGGCGGGCGTCTGTAGTCCCAGCTACTTGGGAGGTGGAGGCAGGAGACTCGCTTGAGCCCAGGAATTGGAGGTTGCTGTGAGCTATGATGCCCACAGCACTCTATCCAAGGGTGACAGCTTGAGGCTCTGTCTCAAAAAAAAAAAAAAACCAATGCCACATAAAGACTATGAGGCAGAATGATATACATACAATATACTACTTATGCCAATTTTTAAAAAAGCAATTACTATAGATCACATATATATATTACATATATATTTAAAGTACAAAAAATTGAGGGGAAAGAAATATACACTATATGTGGGGCTTTGTTTCCTTCTGGGAGGAGATGGTTAATGGAAGAGAACTTAAGGAAGCTTTGAGGACGGTGCCTGTGGCTTAGTGGGTAGGGTGTCGGCCCCATATATTGAGGGTGGCGGGTTCAAACCTGGCTCTGGCCAAACTGCAACAAAAAATAGCCGTGCATTGTGGTGGGTGCCTGTAGTCCCAGCTACTTGGGAGGCTGCGGCAAGAGAATCGCCTAAGCCCAGGAGTTGGAGGCTGCTATGACCTGTGATGCTACGCACTCTACCGAGGGCTAGTGAGACTCTGTGTCTAAATTAAAAAAAAAAAAAAAAAGGAGGTTTCAATATCTCTCATGTATTGTTTCTTGAAACAAAGAAAGGACGAAGAGAGAGAGGGAGAAGACTGTGACTGCCACAGAGTGACCCTAGAGATAAACCCAAGTGTCCGACAACTTGTCACTTTTACAATCTAGTTGCTGCAGCCTGCCTTCTGTCATACCTAAACCTTCAGTAGAGTCCTGCTTAAATATTCCAGCTTGGCTTCGATTGTGAACTGAGAATTGAAAACAACCAGTTTGCACTTTAGCCCTAAGTGCAATAGGACCTCCTCAATGCCAGGAAGGTAACTGATGGTGATTAGTGGGGGGCGGAGGAGGGAGATAATGAACTGTTAGGGAAGGTCAGAAGGATAACAAAAAGGGAAACAGTAAATATAGATGAGGGAACAGAGCAAAGTCACTGTTTTGTTATAATCTGGATAAAATTCAGAGTTAAATTGTCTCCTTAGGAAATCACAACTTTTTAGTGAGGTCTCAGGCTCTACCACCCCATAATATGCCCTCAAATCACATAACACTGTAAGTATCAAAGGTAAAGAGTTCTAGGTCCTATTTCTTGCCATATATGGAGCAGCCTTGTTTGTCAATATCTCATAAAATTCTTCCTTTTCAAAGTATGTGAATATAAATGTTCTTAGCAGAATAAAGAACGAAAAGAAAGGAGACACTCACGTTTATGGGGACTTGCACGCACATCTCTTGTGACCCTGTAAATGAATAGCTTGAAATAGACTCCATCTGGAAATGAGTGTTCACAGACCCTGGCTACAGGGATAATTCAATGGCCAGGCCACTGCCGAGAGTGACGTGTTGCTGCCACTTTTCTGCTTTAGTCAACTATCATCTGTTTAACAGGCTCTTTCTGCAGTTACCTCATCCCCACGCCAGCATTCTAGACAGTGTGACTACACAATGAGAGGTGTGCTCAAAGGGCAAAGCCCAAGGGAACACTGGATAGGCTCTGGGCACAGATCTCTCCCAGCACCTTCTGATTACTTACCATCTCCAAGTCTAATTCCTGAACACGACCCCTTTATTCTCCAGGCTTATAAAATAATCTAAAATCATAAAGATCCTTCACATACTTCTAGATCTATCCTGGCCTGCCTCTCCTACTTAATGAAAGATGTATTCTTTTTCTTCCTCTAACACAGAGTTTTACTCTGTCGCCCCAGGTAGAGTGCTGTGACATCACAGCTCACAGCAACCTCAAACTCTTGGGCTTAGGCGATCCTCTTGCCTCAGTCTCCCAAGGATCTGGGACTACAGGCGCCACAACACCTGGGTTTTTTTTAGAGACGAGGTCTCGTTCTGGCTCAGGCAATTCACATACCTTGGCCTCTCAAAGTGCTAGGATTACAGGTGTGAGCCATTGCACCCGGCCAGAAAGATGTAGTCTTAATCAGACAGTCTGTTTTTTTTTTTTTTTTTTTTTTTTTTGATACAGTATATGTCACCCTCAGTAGAGTGCCATGGCGTCACAGCAACCTCAAACTCTTGGGCTTAAGTAATTTTCTTTCCTCAGCCTCCCAAGTAGCTAGGACTACAGGCACCCACCATAATGCCCGACTATTTTTGTTGTTGTTGTTGTTGTGGTCGTCGTCGTTGTTTAGGAGGCCCGAGCCGG
Source organism: Arctocebus calabarensis (assembly GCA_963573935.1). Classification (NCBI taxonomy): domain Eukaryota; kingdom Metazoa; phylum Chordata; class Mammalia; order Primates; family Lorisidae; genus Arctocebus; species Arctocebus calabarensis. The sequence continues at coordinate 5,695 of CAUYON010163613.1, read as the reverse complement.
GTCCAAATCCACCAGCCCCGGTGCATATGGCTGGCGCCCAAATCACTGATCTATGGGTGCCAAGCCAATCAGAAAGTCTCTTTAAGAATCTAGGATATTACATTATTTGACAATAATGAACTTTCACCTTTTTCTTCAGCACTTTCAGCTAAATATTTTGTCACCAGGATGACACAATCTAACTTGTATCTCTTAATTTACTAAATTACAATCCCGTTATGCTTGTTACTACTTCTTCCCCTCTCTGGCCAGTCTGAAATAGCTTAGGTACACCTACATGACAGAATACTCTAGGAAATATCAACATTTTTATTAGCATGAAATTTCCTGTTTCCAATAATCAGGCTACTGTATGGGCCTTAAGTGTAGTTTTTATTATTCTATAGGAATTACATCTTTACTACCTTACCCCTGTGTAGAGGTATAAAGTTCATTTCTGTAATCTCATTCAATCCCGTACTAAAAGAATCTGCCTTTACCAATCACTCTGCCTCCAGCCTACCGTGAATCACAACTTCCTTTTCATAGTTCTGTATTTTCCCCGACTCTAGCCTTAACTAGCTTCCCTTCTCCCTCTTCCACCTTTCCGGATACTTCAGTCCACACTTCCAGATGTCTCCTTCTCACAAGTCATGCCCTTCATTTGCAAACATATTTGGCAATCTGTCAATCTAAAATCTGTCTCATTTGAAGCCAACTCCAGTATCTTCTTCACATAGCTTTAGTTAACAATGAAAAAGAGTGAATGACTAACTCACAAATAACAGCCCAGAACACCTTTAGAACACAGACACTTTAGGGAGAGTCCCCCCCCCCCAGATTTTCCCCCTAGAGCTATAAGTAAACTCTTAACACTGAGGCTGCTAAGCTGAAAGAATGTGGGTTTGAGACATTTGGCAGCCATCATACATGTGCTGTAACAGAGATTGCCAGAGACATAAACTCTCTAGTGCAGTGGTTCTCAACCTTCCTAATGCTACGTGATGTATTTTCATTGTTACAAAGGAGTGGAGACTCACAGGTTGAAAACCACTGCTCTAATGACAGGAAAAAGGGAATTGAAATAAGAGATGGTAGGGAAAAGAACTTTAACATTTTCAACAAGGTTCTTTTTGTTTTCCCTTAAATAAAAATAAAGTTTCCTAAAATTAAATTGCTGCCATCCCACAAAAAAAAGATCCCACTCCCCCACCCCCCTCAAAAAGAGTAATAACAAAAACAACACAAAAGCTAGAAAGAGGGATCTCAAGAGAGTGCTCAAGGAACAAAGACCAAAGACCTTGGCAAGAAATAAAAACCAAAAGGCAGAAGGAAAGAGAGATCAGCATAATTCCAGTTTTCCTGGGGTGGAGTGTGTATGTAAAGGGAAATGGTGGGACAGGAGGCTGGAAGGTAGACTAGGGCCATATTCCAGGCAGACTTCAAGGCTAGGGGAGGAGTATGAAGTTTAATTCAAGCTCTCTAACACAGATCGCGAATGAATCCGATCTCTCCCAGTATCTCTTTGTTGAAGAAATTTTCAGGATATTTATTTCACTTAATTCCTATTTTGTAAATAATGCCCAAATCACTAAGTGATCTGTAGTTTAAAATAATTAGACCCCTTTGAAGAGGCAGTCACAAATATATATTTGAGTTGTAAAAATCAATCCCTCACAGTTGGGTTGTATAAATCAGTCCTCTAAAAAGCCACTGCAATTAAACAGCCAGCATAAAATTATTTAGCCCTTGGTCATGCATGGGTTATCACAGAAGTAAGAACTCCATTCCTTTTCAATGTCTTCTATGGAAATAGCAGCTTTTCACTCTCCATTAACATTTATTGAGAGGCCAGGTTCCATGGCTCACACCTATAATCCCAACAGTCTGGGAGGCCAAGGCTGGAGGATCCCTTGAACTCAGGAGTTCGAGACCAGTCTGAGCAAATAAAGATACTATCTCTTCTAAAAAATAGAAAATTAGCCAGACAAAGCAGAGTGTGTCTACAGTCTTAGCTATTTGGGAAGCCAAGGGAGGAGGATTGCCTGAGCCAGGAGTTTGAGGTTGCTATGAGCTAGGCCAGGGCACTCTAGCCCAGGTGACAAAGCAAGACTGTCTCAAAAAAAAAAAAAAAAAAAAGAAAGAAATTAGTGAGTACAGCTCTGGTGGAAGTAGAAGGCAATTTGACAAGATATGCCAAGAGCCTTAAGTACACTTATTCCAAGAATCCAGATAAGAAAATACTCCAAGGTGTGCGGGCGAGAAGATGGCGGCGGCGAGGGAAGCAGCGTGAGGAGCTGGAGATCCCCAAGTCTCATTGAAATGGGCCACGATGGCCCTCCACAGCCTGCAGTATGTTTGGCAGAGAAAACTGAAATGGAGGTAGTGATATGAGTCAGCAGAAAGTATATTTTTGGAGATTTTAGCCCCTATGAATTTAATCAGTTCTTTGTGACTCCTCGCTCTTCAGTTGAGCTTCCTCCATATAGTGGAACAGTTCTGTGTGGCATGCAGGCTGCAGATACACTACCCGGACAAGAATATCAGAGAACTGAATTTGGTGTTAATGAAGTAATTGAACCCAATGACACTTTGCCAAGAAGTCCCAGTTACAGTATTTCAAGCACATTGAACCCTCAGGCCCCTGAATTTATTCTTGGTTGTACAACTAAACCAAGCCCTGATGGCATAGATAAGGAAGCAAGCTACAGTTCCACTGACTGCCAGTACCTAGGCTCTGCCCTTGCTGAGGATAGCAGTTGCAGTGTGGAGGTAGAAACTCTAGAAAACGATGGTGTCTCAGGTGTCTTGGACAAAGGGAGTGTAAAAAGAAAAACCGGCCACCTGGATATTATAGTTACTTGAAAGATGGTGGTGAAGATAGTATTTCCACAGAGGCCCTGGTCAATGGCCATGCTAATTCAGCAGTTGCGAACAGCATCAGTATAGAGGATACAGAGTTTATGGGTGACGTGCCTCCATCGGTTACGCCCAGAACTTGTGACAGCCCTCAGAACTCCACAGACTCTGTCAGTGACAGTGGGCCTGATGGCCCTTTCCCCGGAGCACTCACTGGTGACACCAGGGCTGCAGAGCAGCCTGAGGGGATCCATGGTACTGATTCTGATCAGTCCTGCTTCCCTGGAGAGGCTGGCAGAGACAACCTGTTAAGGACAACTGGGGCTCAGCCGTATGTTGGTACCAATACTACTGAAAACCTTAGAGTTGCTAATGGACAAATACTTGAATCCTCCGGTGAGGGCACAGCTGCCAATAGGGTGGAGTTGCACACTATGGAGAGCGTAGATTTGGACCCAACTAAACCCGAGCGTGCTTTACCTCCTGCTGACAGCGCTGTCTCTGTGTCAGGCACCCTTCCTGTCCACCAGCCCAAGTCCTGGGCCAGTCTCTTTCATGATTCTAAGACTTCTTCCTCTTCGCTATGGTTTATGTGGAAACCAAGTATTCCCCTCCTACCACATCTCCCCTGGTCTCTGAAAAGCAGGTTGAAGTTAAAGAAGGGCTTGTTCCAGTTTCAGAGGATCCCGTAGCCATAAAGATTGCAGAGTTACTGGAGAATGTAATCTTAATACATAAGCCAGTGTCATTGCGAGCCCATGGGCTGATCAATAAAGAAAACTGGTGCTACATTAACACCACACTGCAGGCATTGGTTGCATGCCCTCCGATGTACCACGTGATGAAGTTTATTCCTCTGTATTCAAAAAGTGCAAAGGCGGCTCGGCGCCTGTGGCTCAACGGGCTAAGGTGCCAGCCACGTTCACCTGAGCTGGCGGGTTCGAATCCAGCCCTGGCCACCAAACAACAATGATGGCTGTAACCAAAAAAAAAATGGCTGGGTGTTGTGGCGAGCACCTGTAGTCCCAGCTACTCAGGAGGCGGAGGCAGGAGACTCGCTTGAGCCCAGGAATTGGAGGTTGCTGTGAGCTGTGATGGCACAGCACTTTACCCAGGGTGATAGCTTGTGGCTCTGTCTCAAAAAAAAAAAAAAAAAAAAAAGTGCAAAGGACTTGTACATCAACACCCATGATAGATAGCTTTGTTCGGCTAATGAATGAGTTTACTAATATGCCAGTACCTCCAAAATCCCAGCAAGCTCTTGGGGATAAAATTGTGAGATACATCCATCCTGGAGCTGCCTTTGAACCTATGTATATCTATAGACTCCTGACCGTGAACAAGTCGAGCCTGTCTGAGAAGGGTTGCCAAGAGGATGCTTAGTATTTAGGTTTCATTCTAAATGGACGTCAAGAGGAAATGTTGAATCTAAAAAAGCTTCTCTCACCAAATAATGAAAAACTTATGATTTCCAATGGGCCCAAGAGCCACTCCCTTGACAAATACGAGCAGGAGGAGCAAGGTGAAGGGAGTGAGGATGAATGGGAGCAAGTGGGCCCCAGGAACAAGACTTCAGACCCGCCAGGCAGATTTCGTTCAGACTCCCATCACCGGCATCTTTGGCGGACAGATCAGGTCTGTGGTTTACCAGCAGAGTTCAAAAGAATCTGCCACTTTACACAGTTATAATTTAATAAAAATTAAAAAAAAAAAAAGAATCTGCCACTTTGCAACCATTTTTCATGTTGCAGCTGGATATCCAGTCTGACAAGATACGTACAGTCCAGGATGCATTGGAAAGCTTGGTGGCAAGAGAATCTGTCCAAGGTTATACCACAAAAACCAAGCAAGAGGTTGAAATTAGTTGAAGAGTGACTCTGGAAAAACTTCCTCCTGTTCTTGTACTACACCTGAAACGGTTCGTTTATGAGAAGACTGGTAGATGTCAGAAGCTTATCAAAAATATCGACTATCCTGTGGACTTGGAGATTAGTAAATAATTTCTTTCTCCAGGGGTTAAAAATAAGAATTTTAAATGCCACAGAACATATCGGCTGTTTGCAGTGGTCTACCATCACAGCAGCAATGCCACAGGGGGGCACTACACTACAGACGTCTTCCAGATTGGTCTGAATGGCTGGCTGCACAGCGAGGACCAGATAGTCAAGGTGATTAACCAGGAGTGATCCTCTCCTGGTTAATCACAGTGATTAACAGGTGGTGAAGCCAACTGCTGAACGCACAGCCTACCTCCTGTATTACTGCTGCGTGGACCTGCTGTGAGCTCCTGTGCGCTGTGTGTGCCCGGTGCCCGCTCTGTAGAACTCCATCTCTCACTGACTTCCTGCCTCTCTTTAGTGGCTCTGTAGAGAGAAACTCTCCCTTTTGCAAAAATGGGCTAGAATGACAAGGACTTGCCTTGGGCTTTGTGCACAACCTAGATACGTTGACTTCTAACTTCCTAAATCATCTGGTTGAAACAGACTGTTGGCTTGATTTTAGAATATATACAAAACCCCATATTTCTGAAAAAAATGCTGATTCCTAAGACAAGAAAGTGGAACTTGCATTTGATTCCCAGCCTAATTGCTTAGTAGAATAAATCCTGCACCAGCAATACTTGTAAATTTGTGAAAATGAATTTTATCTTTCCTTAAAAATGAAATTTTTTAATCCATCACACTTTCCTCCCCAACCTTTAGTTTTTTGTTTTTGTTTTTGTTTTTTGTAGAGACAGAGTCTCACTTTATCGCCCTGGGTAGAGTGCCGTGGCGTCACACTGCTCACAGCAACCTCCAGCTCTTGGGCTTAAGCGATTCTCTTGCCTCAGCCTCCCTAGTAGCTGGGACTACAGGCG